>JAYMZC010000387.1:17843882-18073882 GCA_036346975.1 Drosophila prolongata | reverse complement strand
TTTCTGTATGCTGTGAACCAGAGCTCGAAATAAGTGCAAATTCTCTGGGACCGCGAGTGTCCCAACAAAGACCTTCCGAACTTTATAATTAAAAAATTTTAGTATGAAAAAAAGAATTGCGAAAACAAATCACTACGTGTCGAAGAAAAGTTATAGAAGCTTGTCAAAAGAAAATCCTGAGCAAACCGACGAGGAAAAATCAGTCAACCAAAATTTCTTGGGGAATAGCTAGGGATGTCAAAAATATATCAAAATATAAATATATCGATATTTTTTTCAAAAACAAAATATATTTATATCGTGATATTTTTTTAGTCAAATATCAAAATATCGATAGTTTATTTTTCGATATTGTTTGATACTTGCATATCTTTCTCTCATGTACATAAGCATGCCTTACACCGACTGGGACAGCGATCCGGTGTAAAGGGCTGCACGGCCGCATTCAAAACGACTTATGAGACATTCATCTGCCAATGAGTTGAATAAATTCGGCTACGAATTGCAATGAATGTGAGTGAATGTGTGCGCCGCCGCTGTACTCAACTCATCGAACTCACACATAGAGAGAGCGAATTGAATGCCGAAAGAACCGGGTAAAATTAGTGAGTGCGATGAATGACGCATTGTTGTTGAGCTGTATTTACTATTGCGAAATTAAATAAGAGACAATAATACAATGTTTATTTTCATTTCATGTATGTATATTTCGCTTAAAAACTAATTATTAATTTTTCCTTATTAAATATTATTTATATTAGAATGTAGAAACATAATTTTATTTATGCTTTCTGGATTTTTTGATACACTGCAGCGTTTTTCAGTAATTAAGTTTCTGGCATCAGAAAACGCTCTCTCAGAAGCCGCGCTAGTTGCTGGTATACAAAAAATCTTACAACTACAAATCAAAACTATCTGAAAAAATTACACTTGTGTTACAATAACCGTTTATTTCCTTGTCTATTTGATTAATTAATGTTGTAGCTTTTTGGACATCGATGAAATCAATAAATGCATCATCATGACAAAGCGGCGCACAAATTGTATACTGAGTATTCAGTCAATTCTATGCTTCATTCATTTATTCATTCCGTTTTGCACACACATTCATTCAATGCCATTTCATATGAATACTCAAAATTGCGCTCAAATGAGAATACAGTGCGATGCGAACTCGATCAGCTCAAATAAGAGTACACAACTCAAGAGTACTGAGAGAGTACAAAAATTTGAGTGCAGCCGTGCAGCTCTCTAATCCGGTGGAATTCTGGTACTCCCAGAAAGACAATTTACCAAATCTTTTGAGTGTTGCACTAAGCTACCTAATTACCCCGGGTAGCTCAGTGTCGTCAGAGCGGTTAGAGTCGGCTAGTAAGTGCGTTGTCTGCGACACACGCAGCCGCATGACCGACCGCCACATAACGGAAAGAGTATTTTTAAAATCCATAAGCAAAGACTTATGAAACTAATAAAATAACAAATGTAGCAAAACGTATTTTATTTTTTATATTTTTCTAGTGCTTTTACTTTAATTTTAGGGCAAAAGTCTTGTTTCCTTTTTGTTAGCTTATTTACGCGGCTAAAATTTAGAGATTAAACTGAAAAAAAAATATCAAAAATATCTGATATATCGATATTTTTTGGCGATATATGAAATATCATATAAATATTTTTCTGAAGGAAAATATATCAGCGAAACGATGTTTTAAAAATATTTGACATCCCTAGGAATAACAATACTGAGAGTGCCGACGAAGAAAATTTGATTAAAAAATAATCGTTTGAAAACTAAAAATTTATGCAATGCAAGATCCATTAGTAATTCTATATAATTTGGGAAAGGCATGATATTTTTCAACAATAGATTTAAAATCAGGATTTCATTAGATACTAATGAAAGAATCTGAAATAAAAAAAAAACATCTTTCTCGATAAATAATGGGAAATACGAATTCCTAAGGGTGCTATTTGTACAAACTAATGCACCAAAAATGTTCCAACGAGCAATGGACGACATTCTAAAAGAATACGTTGGAAAAACATACCATGTATACATAGATGACATAATAATATTCTTAAGTTCCATCGAGCAGTATTGATTTAAGCAGGATAATAAATATTTTATTAAGGGCGAATATGATAATCTTTTTAGAGAAATCAAAGTTTTTTAACGCGAAACCAATTTTCTGTGATGTATTGTTCTTATATGTAATTAAAAAAATCCCAGAAAAAATTGCAACAATAGCAAAATATCCACTTCCAAAAATATTCGGGAACTGAGAAGTTTCCGAGGTCTTACAGGCTACTGTAGAAACTTTTTTCAAAATGATGCTCTCAAAGCCAAACCTCTAACAACAAATTAAGAGGTCATAACGGCAAAATATAAGAAAAAAATGTCGGATCACCCGGCTGTTAAAGCTTTTTCATTGCTCAAAGAACTAGTTCAAGAGGACTATAATATACAAAAATTGAAGCAAACTTCGATAAGCTTAACCAATATGTCTAAGGGGCCACACTTGCTAGTTCTTTTTTCGAAGTCATCTCATGTCCAATTTGCATCGATAATTTCGAGCTTGTTACGTTGCCAAGTGTGACAGGGGAAAAGCACCAGCCCAATAATGTTGGAGATATTTATCTTATCTACTTTTGTTATTTTTTGCACATCGAAAAAACAAAGTTTCTTTAACCGCAATAGTTTTTCAATTATTTTCACATTTTTTCTCCTGATCAGCATATTTCTTATTGTTAATAATTCGAAGCGTCTACAGATTTCTTGCCTTCATAAAACTAAGTATAATAGTTGCCGATGGGATTTGATTCCATTTTATCTTCTGGAGTGGCCTCGAGGTTCAAAGTGCAAGTGCTGAACTCTTTCTTAAGTGTGTCATATCGTCGTCAATACATGCTAGCCATACATTTTAAGGAGCTAGTTGATTCATTCGAACTAAGAAGGTGTTCATGTCAAACAAGAAAAAAAATCGCTGGTTCGGCATCACTGGCAACCGAATCGGTTCCCCCTTTAGACTAAGCTTACGATATATGAAGTCATTACTGAATAAAAGGTGAAACGAATCACAAGTGAAAACGAAGCTCCACACAACCCCGCATTTTTGTATATTCTTTTGGAAAAACACTCTGGAATTGTTCTTGGCACGGACCCGCCCCAACATTTGGTCCTTTGAGCCGGATTTATTTAAGTAATTCCAAAGTTTTTTTCCAGTAGCAATATATATATATATATATATTTTCTTTTCCACGCAACCCCGCTCCACCGTTAAGGTCACCATTTTGTGGGAAAATATTTATATTTTTATATCTCCTTTGATCTCCACAACACTATAGGCAACTCCAAAAAAAATTAAAACACAAAAAAATTAAATAAAATCACACATATCTATACTAGACATTTACGCCGCCGAGCCACGCCGCCGCCGCCGCCGAATTTTGTCTTTTTTAAGGCGCCGCCGCCGAATCACGAAAATATCAGCGCGGCGGCGGCGGCGGCGGCGGCGGCGGCGGCGTTCGGCGCAATAGCATTTTTTTTCATGGTTTTAAGTAATCGAATAAGTTTAAGTTAGGTTTTTGTTTATTCATATTTTTTAGTTTAAAAACATGCAAAGAAAGTTTAAGTTAGGTTTTTGTTTATTCATATTTTTAAGTTTAAAAATTTAAATATGAAGGTAATGATCTCGCAGAAGAATTCTGTTTAATTTTTATACCCGTTACTCGTAGAGTAAAAGGGTATATTGCATTCGTGCAAAATATGTAACAGCTAGAAGGAAGCGTTTCCGACCCTATAAAGTATATATATTCTTGATCAGGATCATTAGCCGAGTCGATCTAGCCATGTCCGTCGTCTGTCCGTCTGTTTAAAAATGCAGTTTTATTGTGTTTATCAATCAATACCTATCGAAATGTAGAAGAAATTTTTCAAATCGGACCATTCGTTAAAAAGTTATGCGTG
Source organism: Drosophila prolongata (assembly GCA_036346975.1). Classification (NCBI taxonomy): domain Eukaryota; kingdom Metazoa; phylum Arthropoda; class Insecta; order Diptera; family Drosophilidae; genus Drosophila; species Drosophila prolongata. The sequence goes on along the minus strand of JAYMZC010000387.1, from coordinate 18,069,918 downwards.
ATCAAAGTTTCTATCTCCATCTCCCTCGCACTCCCTTGACCTGAGTAACGGGTATCTGATAGTCGGGGCACCCGACTATAGCGTTCTCTCTTGTTATACCCTTGCAGAGGGTATTATAATTTTGGTCAAAAGTGTGCAACGCAGTGAAGGAGACATCTCCGACCATATAAAGTATACATATTCTTGATCAGGATCACCTCCTGAGTTGATATAGCCATGTCCGTCTGTCCGTCTGTCTGTTTCTACGCAAACTAGTCTCTCAGTTTTAAAGCTATCGAATTGAAACTTTGCACACACCCTTCTTTCCTTTGCACGCAGTATATATGTCGGAACGGCCGGGATCGGCCGACTATATCCTATAGCTGCCATATAACTGATTGATCGGAAATGCCATAACTTTGGTGTTTGTAAAGTTAGGAAGTTGGGATTTTCTATGGGTGTTATATTTGGCCAATCAATCCGACCTACTAAATTTCAAAAGGATCGGCCGACTATATCCTATAGCCGCCATATAACTGATTGATCGGAAATGCCATAACTTTGGTGTTTGTTAAGATAGGATGTTGGGATTTTCTATGGGTTTTATGTTTGGCCAATCAATCCGACCTACCAAATTTCATAAGGATCGGCCGACTATATCCTATAGCAGACATATAACTGAACGATTGGAAATGCCATAACTTTGGTGTTTTTAAAGTTAGGAAGTTGGGATTTTTTATGAGTATTAAGAATGCATCATATGAATAATTTTGGAGAATATAATTTACAGAGTATTCTGCAAGGGTATATCAACTTCGGCTCCGCCCGAAGTTAGCTTTCCTTTCTTGTTTTTAAATAATGTAGGGAAAATGTAATCAATGATCCCTCAGAAAAAGAAGTGTTAATTTGTTTTTAATTTCTTGCAATTTTAAGTTTGTTTAATTATGTTATTATGTTTAATTAGAAATTATGGAAACTTTTATTTTAAAAAAAATTTTGTTTTTACTGCGTACGCCGCCGGCCGCCGACAAATTCGACGGCTTAGCTGCCGCCGCCGCCGGCTTTTCTTGACCCCCACGCCGCCGCCGACGACCAAGCCATCGGCGTAAACCTCTAATCCATACGCATACACATATAACTTAACTAAGTTAACCGGGCGACGGTTGACACAGCGTCTGGCCGGAAGCTCATGCATAGTCGGCAAGCACTACCCATTGGAGTGGCCGCTATGAGTCCCTTTTTATGTTAGCTTTAAGTTCAGTTCATTTTTATATCTCAATAAAGACAGAGCCATCGCTCTTTGATTTGAATTCCGGCTCAGCCGTTACACATTTTTTATTATTGGTTGTTGTGCCTTAAGGGCCAACGATAACGGAGGTAGTTTCTCCCTACATAAATCCTAACAAAGAAGGAAGACCGCTAGGCTGACTTGCCCGGCACAACCCCTCCCGCTGCCGACACATTGACTGCTGCGCGGGACTGATTAACTCCCTACATAACTCCCAACAAAGAAGGAAGATCGCTAGGCTGACTTGCCCGGCACACCCCCTCCCGCTGCCGACACATTGACTGCTGTGCGGGACATTTACTAATTGGCGCCCACGTTAAATTACCCATCTAAGTCGGGGAAATCATGTAAGTGAGCACTTCTGTTCCAAAAATTTTCCGGCAACTGCATTGGTAAAATATTTAAATACGCTATATTTTCTGCAGCTCTATATTAGAGTTTCGTGTTAACATTTTTATAAATAAACATACTCACTAATTGTTTGATAATTTTATTGGTATTATCACAAGTGATATTATTTTTAAACCCTTGCAGAGGGTATTATAATTTTGGTCAAAAGTGTGCAACGCAGTGAAGGAGACATCTCCGACCCTATAAAGTATATATATTCTTGATCAGGATGACCTCCTGAGTTGATATAGCCATGTCCGTCTGTCCGTCTGTCTGTCCGTCTGTCCGTCTGTCTGTCCGTCTGTCCGTCTGTCTGTTTCTACGCAAACTAGTCTTTGCACACACCCTTCTTTCCTTTGCACGCAGTATATATGTCGGAACGGCCGGGATCGGCCGACTATATCTTATAGTTGCCATATAACTGAACGATTGGAAATGCCATAACTTTGGTGTTTTTAAAGTTAGGAAGTTGGGATTTTTATGAGTATTAGGAATGCATCATATGAATAATTTTGGAGAATATAATGTACATAATATTCTGCAAGGGTATATCAACTTCGGCTCCCCCGAAGTTAGCTTTCCTTTCTTGTTTATGTTTATCATTGTTTGCATTTTTTAAATTCTTTCAATAAATATCTTGGTGCCGAATATTATCGCCAATACAACTACCAGACTACATATTTAATACCCAGCCTAGACGCAAAGGCGCCGCCGGGAAATAAATTTATCAATTGTGCATTTATTGATATATTTTTATTGGCGACGGATACTGTCTCATTTAAATTTGTGCATTTAATTTACCCCTTATATGTAGTCGTTTTTTTGCTTACACCTAAATTCTTTGTGTTAGCTTCGCAACAATCTTGGGTTTGCTTTTTTTTTCATCGCTTACCCACTCCACTACGACACTCGAACTCGACACCGCGACGTTTGTATTCCGATTTTATTTAGCTTCGCTTCATTGTCTTTCAGAACGGCAGCTTAGCCACCACGGATCTTTACTGTGTCAATTTTTGTTGTTTATATTTTTGTTTGCCATCGCGGAGACCCGGTCCCCGCGATCCCCTTCCCCTTGTCATTGCTTGGCAAGGCAACAGCTCAGTTTTTCAACGAGCTCTCGTCCATCGTTACCAACCGGCATCTCAGCCCCCGCGACCCCCTCGCAATAACCATGGGCAAAACCGCTTGAGCATGCATTAAATTGCTAGGCCAATTTAGCTTGCACAGCTCCATATGAGCAACCCATTCCAGCAATATAGGAACAACAGGCAGGTCTCCAGCGACTCTGAATCCGAGACCGAAGGGCCGGCAAGAACTTCTACACCGAAGAGTGTAAACGTCGGCACTCCCTCAGCCAGAAACATGGCATTTAACCCAGAACAAATAAAGGCGGTAGTAGAGGCTGCCGTCAACCATGCCCTACAGAAAGCGGCCATTGACAGCCAGCGCAGGGAGCATGAGTTGCGCCAGACTATTCAACAACTGGCCAACCAAGTGGCGGCGATACAAGTCGCACCCGCTCCAACAGTAGCCCCTCAAATTAATGTTTATACACCTATAGACATTGATAACACCGTCATTTGTAATGAGCCACTAGACGCCGTCAAATGCCTGCCCGAATTTTCGGGTGCCCAGGAAACATACGTCTCCTGGCGGCAGGCGGCAGTAGGCGCATACTATATTTTTAAGGATTTCGCAGGAAGTTCACGCCATTATCAGGCGGTCATTATAATTAGGAGCAAAATAAGGGGCCCGGCCGATTCAGTGCTATCCTCATTTGGCACAGTGCTTAATTTCGACGCGATTATAAATCGACTCGATTTTACTTATAGCGACAAGCGGACAATGCATGTCATAGAGCAGGAGATTGGTACCCTCAGACAGGGTAGTCTCTCGCTTCTACAGTATTATGACGAGGTTGAAAGGAAGCTTACCCTCCTCACCAACAAGGCGACCATGTCATACGATGCCACGGCTGCACAAGTTTTATGCGAAAAATTCCGGGATGATGCCCTTCGCGTATTTATCTCTGGATTAAAACGCAGTCTTACTGATGTCCTCTTCGCGGCAAAGCCCAAGGACATGCCATCAGCACTTGCCTTGGCTCAAGAGGTGGAGTCGAACCATGATAGGTACACCTTTGCATCATCATTTGCAAAAAGCCAGGAGGATAAGGAGAAAAAACAATTTCCTAAGGCACAAGAGCGTCATCAGGCCACCCCTCAGGCTAATTCCCAATCTAGTGGCGGTAAAAATCCCCACTTTTCCAAACAACACAAAGTTCAAGTACACTCTGCTCCGCACAGTGACAGGCTTCATAGAAATACTCCCGAACCCATGGATGTTGACCCATCACTGTCCAAGATGCTGAAACCATCACAGGCCCCGGCATACCAGAATAGGAAGCCGGCGGCGTCCGATAGAACGCACCCACAAAAAAGGCAAAGGGTAAATCACATTGCCCAGAGCGCTGACAAAACTGGTGACACGTACACCACAGCGGCCTCTAGCGCGGCACAAGAAATTGATGACGACGCTATCAGCGAGTATGACTCGGATGCCATTAATTTTTTAGGGGAAAACCCCTGCTACCCGTCATCAGACGAAGAGTAGCGAGGATTGACATGAGACTTCTAGTCGATACGGGCGCGGCCAAAAATTTCATCCGACCATACGAAGGATTGAAAGGCGTCCGCCCGGTAGAATCTCCATTCAAGGTTCATTCGATCCATGGAGTCACCACTATCACGAAGAAATGCTTCGTGTCAATTTTCAACTTGAAGGCCACATTCTTCATTTTACCAGATTTGTCCTCCTTTGATGGAATCATCGGCCTTGACCTTTTAAAACAGGCAGGGGCGTCACTTTGTCTGGCCTCCGGTCAGCTTAAATGGGGCACGGAAGTAGAGAAAATCGATTTTCATACATGTCCCGATGTAAATTTTACTCAGGTGGACTGCTCAGACGCACCACCTTTGGTCAGAAAAACATTTTTGAAAATGCTCAGCGACAGGAAAAAAAACTTCGCAGACCCCAATGAGGCCCTGTCTTACAATACGTCGGTGGCAGCCACCATCAGAACCATTGATAAGACGCCCATTTATGCCAAACTTTACCCATATCCAATGGGGGCAGCTGGTTTTGTCAATGGCGACATCCAAGATCTGCTAAAAAATGGCATCATCCAAAAGTCGAAATCCCCGTACAATAACCCAATATGGGTAGTAGATAAAAAGGGCACCGACGAAACTGGCAGGCGGAAAATGCGTTTGGTATTGGATTTTCGCAAACTAAAAGATAAAACAATACCCGATCGATACCCCATGCCGAACATCTCGATGATATTAGGAAACTTAGGCAAGGCCAAGTATTTCACAACCCTGGACTTGAAGTCTGGTTATCATCAGATCACGCTGGCAGAATGCGACCGTGAAAAAACTTCCTTTTCCGTTAACGGAGGAATGTACGAGTTTCGCAGAATGCCATTTAGATTAAAAAATGCTGCCAGCATTTTCCAAAGAACAATTGACGACATACTGCGAGAGCAGATTGGCAAATTTTGCTATGTCTATGTTGATGATGTTATCGTCTTCTCGGAGGACGAAAACTCCCACATCCGGCACGTGGATTGGGTTCTCAAGAGCCTACACGATGCAAATATGAGGGTATCAACAGAAAAATCACGATTTTTCAAGAAAAGTCATAGTCACGAATAACGGGGCTACCACAGACCCAGAAAAAATAAAAGCCATTCAGGAATTCCCAGAGCCTAAGAACATATTCGAGGTCAGATCATTCCTTGGTTTGGCCAGCTATTATAGATGCTTCATAAAAGATTTTGCGTCCATAGCTAGGCCCATCACTGATCTTTTGAAAGGGGAACTTGGAAGTGTCAGTAGACACAGATCCAGGAACATCCAGGTGCAGTTCAACGAGCCCCAACGGCTGTCTTTCCAAAAACTGCGTAACATTCTGGCTTCCGAGGATGTCATCCTCAGATACCCCGACTACCAAAAGGCATTTGATCTAACGACAGATGCCTCAGCTTACGGCATTGGCGCAGTCCTATTCCAAGAAGGGAGACCCATAACAATGATCTCTAGAACCTTAAAGGACAGAGAAGTTAACTACGCTACCAATGAAAGGGAGCTATTAGCTATAGTTTGGGCACTGGCCAAATTGCGCCACTATTTATATGCAGTCAAAGATATAAATATCTTTACTGACCACCAACCGTTGACTTTCGCAGTGTCGGAATCCAATCCGAATGCGAAAATCAAGAGGTGGAAAGCCCGCATCGACGAGTCCGGGGCTAAAATGTTTTACAAGCCCGGCAAATATAACCTCGTTGCGGATGCCCTCTCAAGACAGCAACTTAACGTTGTGGAAGAGGAAGAAGCTTTTTCTAGCGCAGCCACAATTCACAGTTAGCTGTCGCTAACCTATACCATTGAAACCACGGACAAGCCATTGAATTGCTTCCAGAACCAGATAACTCTGGAGGAGGCACGCTTTCCGTTAAAACGCAGCTTCGTCCTCTTTGGAAACAAGAGACGGCATGCGATTAACTTCTCCTGAAAAGAGTCATTACTTGATGAGCTCGCAGACATTATCGTTCCTAAAGGCGTAAACGCCATTCATTGCGACTTGCACACGCTGGCAATGATACAGGACGAATTGGTTCGGCAATTTTGGCATTGCAAAAACCGTGTAACTGATATTTTTGCAGTTCCTGAGAGACGGGAAATCCTCACCGTCGAGCACAACAGGGCTCACAGATCGGCCCAAGAAAATGTTAAGCAGATACTCTCCGAGTACTACTTTCCAAAGATGGCCAAGCTAGCCACCGAGATTGTAGCAAACTGCAAAACATGTGCGAAAGCGAAGTACGATAGGCACCCAAAGAAGCATGAGCTAGGCGAGACTGCGATCCCCTTTCATGTGGGAGAACTGCTACATATCGACATCTTTTCCACCGACAAGAAATACTTCCTCACTTGCATCGACAAGTTTTCGAAGTTTGCAGTTGTACAACATGTCCACTCTAGGACAATCGAGGATCTTAAACCAGCCATACTTCAAATCATGAACTTTTTTCCTAGGGCTAGAGTAGTCTATTGCGATAATGAACCTTCGTTAAACTCGGACACTATCTCAGCCATGCTTGACAACCATTTTGGCGTTAGCATTGCAAATGCACCACCACTTCATAGCGTCTCAAACGGGCAAGTAGAGCGCTTTCACAGCACCCTTTTGGAGCTTGCTTTACTGTGGAAATTATTTTATTGGCAACCGTCAAATATAATAAGTCAATTTACTCTGTCGTTGACAAACGGCCAGTCGATATCGTGCGAAAGCACCTAGACGACCCACAGACGGACGTCCAGAATAAGATCATTAGGGCGCAAAACACGCTCAGGGCCAGGGAAAATGCCTCCCGACAATGCAGAATATTCGATGTCGGCGAGAAAGTCTTGGTTAAGTCAAACCGAAGGCTTGGCAATAAACTCACACCACTGTGTGAGGAAAAAGCTGTCGAAGCGGACCTGGGGACCACGGTCCTCATTAAGGGGAGGGTGGTCCACAAGGACAACATTAAATAATAATTAATTTTTTATTATTTTTTCTATTTTTACACCTAGCCACTTGGCGTAAGTTTTCTTTTCCATATTTTCTCACCCCTATCCACTTGGTATAAGTTTTTGTTATAATTGTGCTTTATTCTTTATGCTTTGGTGGTGGGCTACCCTGTTTTAAACAAACACTACAATACATCCAATATTACAGGTTCGCAATCGTATCCCTGTTAGTCCTGCTTACCGTAACATCGGGGCACGTCACGGACTACTCGCAGGCCAAATATATTCCCATCATTGATGGTAGAATTTTAGTTTGGGAAGAATTCGCGTTCGTTCTCTCGGAATATAGGCGCGTGGTGGAAGAAACGTATGGCATGACCAGCATGTTTCCCCAGTCACACATGCAGAAACTTTTGAGTGTCGATGTCGCTCAACTGCGTGACCTGCTCGAATCGTTGAGCATCCACCACAGAGTAGCTGGGAGTTTAGATTTCTTAGGAGCGGCGTTAAAGGTAGTGGCGAGAACGCCAGATGCAGAGGATTTCGAAAAAATTAAACTTAATGAATTTCAGTAATAAATGCAAACAATAGGCAGATAAACATCAATAGTAAAGTACAAGACCAAATTAATATTATTACTACCACCGTCAACCAACTTCTGAGGTCGGCCAAGGGAACCCAAGTTACAAGCGATAGCTCTAGCTAAGGCCAACTTTGTGAGCCGTAGTATACTAGATCATGCAGACCTAGAAGATATATGGATAAAAGAGCCCACAGATACCCCCATCAAATACTTATTGTCCGTTGCTTCCGTTAAAATATTATATTACAGTCCGCTAACCTTTTGTATTTTGTTATCAAATTTTCAATAATCAAGTCGTCGTGTATTAAAATCACTGTTTTTCCCGTGTCCCATCACGACACGATGCTCAGGCTGGAGGACAGAATAATAGCAGATTGCAATGGAGAAATCCACACGGTCAACAATTGCTCCACAACACCTGGAGCCACATTTTGCAAGCTGGTGTTAAGGTCGTGCGCGCAAGAGCTCCACGCTGGAGGCGTAGCGCACTGTGACATCCAGCACAGCGATCTACATCCAATTACTCATGTAGATGAAGGCATCATAATTGTAAACGATCGTCCGGCACGTGTGAGTGTGTGGATAATGGCACTTAGATCCATATACGAGGCACGCATCTCATTACCTTTACTGAGAGTGCCATGGTTAATGAAACCCGTTATGTCAACAATGACAGGGCCCAGAAAAGGGTCCCAGGAGTAGCCAGCTCGCCCTCCCTGAATATTACTATGGAGCACAACATCCTCAGTCTTCCATACCTTCAACGCTTAAGTGAGCGTAACCTGGAACACATCAAGAGAGTCGGGGAGAATATCAACGACTATCATTCACATCAGATAGTACTGGTGGCAGGAGCAATATGCTGCGCGTTGATCTGCGTCGGCTTCACCTATCGGCGAGTCATCCAGGCCAGGAGAACTACGGTCCAGATAGCAGATATGATCGCCCAAATAGGGTCGGCCGAGGGCGGCCTTAATCCTGAGGGGGGAGTAGTTAACTAAGTTAACCGGGCGACGGCAATGACCGATCGTCCGAAAGCTCGCTCCGGCCAAATTGCTGACACAGCGTCTGGCCGGAAGCTCGTGCATAGCCGGCAAGCACTACCCATTGGAGTGGCCGCTATGAGTCCCTTTTTATGTTAGCTTTAAGTTCAGTTAATTTTTATATCTCAATAAAGACAGAGCCATTCGCTCTTTGATTTGAATTCCGGCTCAGCCGTTACACATTTTTTATTATTGGTTGTTGTGCCTTAAGGGCCAACGATAACGGAGGTAGTTCCTCCCTACATAAATCCTTATAAAGAATGAAGACCGCTAGGCTGACTTGCCCGGCACAACCCCTCCCGCTGCCGACACATTGACTGCTGCGCGGGACTGATTAACTCCCTACATAACTCCCAACAAAGAAGGAAGATCGCTAGGCTGACTTGCCCGGCACACCCCCTCCCGCTGCCGACACATTGACTGCTGTGCGGACTGCTGCAGAACCACCTACTTGGCATACTTGTCGGACCGGCGAATCTAAGGGTGGCGGCAACCGCCTTTTTTGTTTCCTTTTCTCCGCGGCATCCCGAATAAAAAACACAACACAATAATTATCTAGCTGATATTTCAGTAGGTTTTTTAATTATTGGGTGGTTGTTTTTCTCTTATTTATTGTATATTGGTGTGTGTGCCGTCACACAGGGTGTTCCGGGCATTCCGTACTGCAACGCATCGCATAATAGGCCGTTCACACTGCATTGCATTTGGGTCGGAGCAATAAATTCGATTAACAAAATTAGAAAAAAAAAAATAAATAACTAATAATAAATTTCATCCAAAAATAAAGTAAATCCTCCAACAGCGATCCGATTCCACGCGTTCCGCATCCATTCCGCATCCATTCCGCATCTTAACTAGACGGCATCCTCACCAAGTTTTGGGAGGTGGAGGATGTTCCAGTGAAGCCGGGTAAGGAATCCGGCTCGGTGTGTGAAAATAATTTCCAGCAAACCACCACAAGGGATAAAGAAGGAAGGTATGTTGTTTCTTTGCCCTTTAAAGAACCTAACAATATAAGCATGGGGCATTCACGGTCCATCGCACTGGCGCAATTCCTTAGGAATGAAGTACGGCTGAGTAAAAACGCTCATTTGAGAGAGCAGGATGACTCAGTTATTCAGGAACATTTAGATTTAGGTCATTTGCACCTAGTCTCTCCAAATGAGGACTCCAACAATTTTTACTTGACGCACCACGCGGTTTTCAAGCCAGACAGTACCACCACAAAGGTTCGCGTGGTGTTTAACGCCTCCAATAAATCGTCAAACGGGTACAGCCTAAATGATATCCTTCATACAGGTCTGGTACTGCAATCTGATTTGACCACCCAGATCCTCAAATGGCGTTTCTTTAAATACGTCTTCAATGCTGACATCACTAAGATGTATCGGCAGATTCTCGTCCATTCCGATCATACACACAAGAATCCTGTCCCGCGATAAAGAGGGAAAACTCTGTGATTATGAGCTCAACACTGTCACTTTCGGCGTTGGCCTTTTTTGGCCTTACGCGTGCTTCAACAACTGGCTCACGATGTACGTGACCAATATCCTTTGGCAAGTAAAATCATTTCAAGATTTATGTATGTCGATGATGTTTTAGTCGGCAGTCCGCTGTTTCAGCCATCAAAGAGCTCCGCGGTGCCCTAGAGAGTGCTGGCTTTCCACTGCGCAAGTGGACCTCAAACGAGAAGAAACTTTTACAGGGCCGATTTTCTGGAGTTGGAAGACGCCAGTATGGCAAAAACTCTGGGAATCCGCGACATCGGATAGTTTCCTCTTTCTGCCGATGGATATTTCTCTCCAAACACCTTATCCCAAACACCTTATCCCAAACACCTTATCCCAAACACCTTATCCCAAACACCTTATCCCAAACACCTTATCCCAGATAGCCAAACTGTTTGACCCAGCAGGATGGTTATCGCCATTTGTTGTTCGGGCAAAAATGTTCATGCATGGAATTTGGCTGCGGGTGTTAAGCTGGGACCAGCCTCTTCCGACTGATCTTGTCACAAAGTGGCGTAATTTTCTTGAGGGGTATCGAACTTTGAAAGAAGTTCGCATCCCAAGATGGGTAAGATTTCATCCAGCAGAAAAACTGCAGTACCACGGGTTTTGCGATGCATCGCAGAGCGCCTATGGTGCTGCCATATTTGTTCGCATCGAAACGACTGATGGCTGCTTTACCCACATGCTTTTGTCCAAAACCCGAGTTGCTCCAGTAAAGTCCCTTTCCATACCGCGATTAGAGCTGTGCGGTGCCGTGCTTCTCTCCGAACTCGCCCCAGCAGTTCTCTCCGAAATGCCTCCTACTCAGTATGATACATATTATTGGACAGACTCCACGATAGTGCTTGCATGGCTAAGCAAGCCAGCATGCACTTGGACTACATTCGATGCCAACAGAGTCACGAAAGTTGATCAGCTCACCAACAGAGAAAAGTGGTTACATGTGAAATCGGAAGATAACCCAGCTGATCTGGCAAGCAGGGGCGTCTCATGAGCTCAAGGACAGCAACCTCTGGTGGCATGGGCCTGAGTGGCTGCGTCACAACCAGGAGCAGTGGCCACTCAATTCGTCGGTCCCGCTCGAAACCGAGCTCGAACAGCGCCCAATAAGGTGTAACGTCGCCACAGCGTACCCGAAAAATGTCATTCTGGAGCGTTTGTCAGCATTCGAGAGGGCTTTACGCGTTCTCGCTTACGTATTCCGGTTTGCAAGAATGTGTCGCAAGCAAGAAGTTAACATAAAGGCAGAACTCACTGCCACAGAGTTGTGTGACGTCCAAGAGAGGCTGATTGTGCTCACCCAACTCAATGAGTATCCAATAGAATGCAAGGCCTTAGGAAAAAAGCAACATATTCCAGTCTCCAGCACGATCTCCAATCTAAACCCATTTGTCGACGGCCACGGTGTCTTAAGAGCCAGCGGTCGTCTACAAGCATCTGAGATGCTAAGCTATGATGAGAAACATCCAATCATCATTCCGGCAAGGTGCACTTTTGCCAAACTTTTGGTCCTCTTTACCCATCGCATATCTTTGCACGGGGTAATCAATTGATGATCCGACTGATTCGCTCCAAGTATTGGATACCTCAGCTGAGAAATCTTGTAAAAGACACCATTCATTTCTGTCGAGTGTGTACCATTCACAAGCAGAAGCTGCAAACTCAGCTGATGGAAGACTTGCCCTGCGCAAGATCTACATTTGCCAGGGCTTTTACCCACACGGGCGTTGACTTTACGGGACCATTTGATATAAAAAACTATGTCGGTCGGGGGTGTAAGATAACTAATGGGAATGCCTGCGTTTTTGTGTGTTTTAGTACCCGAGCCATCCATCTAGAAGCTACATCAGACTTGACCACTGAGAAGTTTCTGGCAGCCTTCTCGTGTTTCTCCGCACGACGTGGCTGTCCGCACCACATACATTCTGACAACTGGAAAACGTTTGTTGGAGCCTCCACATACTTATCCAAGGACTTCATTGAAACTACGAGGTCTTTGATCCTGTCAAAGTACAGTCTTCAAAATGTGACCTGGCACTTCAACCCTCCTGGCGCGCCTCATATGGGAGGGCTATGGGAGGCCGGTGTCAAAAGCTTTAAGACACACTTCTACAAGCAAACAGCTGGTGGGAAGTCAACATTTGAAGAGTTAGCTACCCTACTATCGAAAATTGAGGCCTGTTTAAACTCGAGGCCTATTTCTACAATGTCCGAAGACCCCATTGACCTCGTAGCTCTTAGCCCCGGACACTTCCTAGTCGGTGGGCCAGTCCTTTCCGTGACTGAGCCCGAGATTAAAGAAAACCCGCTTTCCATTTTAAACCGATGGCAGCGGCTAAAGGCCCTGCATCAGCAATTTTGCTTACGTTGGAAAGAAGAGTACCTAAAGCAGCCCCATAAAAGGACTAAATGGCAATATCCAACGCGAGACATTCAGACGGGGAACATGGTGGTGCTAAAAGAGGAGAATTTACCACCAAATGAATGGCGGCTTGGGCGGATCCAACTGGTGTGCCCAGGCGCGGATGGCAAGACCCGAGTGGCAGATGTTCTTACCGCACGTGGCATTATCCGACGACCAATCGCCAAGATCATCCGCCTTCCGATGCTCCAACTCCGAATGATTCTGCCTTTCCCTTTTTTTCTTGAGTTAGCGACTAACAGCCAATCCTACTAGTCCTAAACTCATGTCATCCTGTGTCGTCAGTCCTCATACATGTCACGATCATTCGCATCATCCATAACCACTAACCTTTGTTTACTCGCTTCCACAGATTGTTCACGATGGCGCCAACTACAATCTAGCACGCTCAGCCACGCATAACCAACGGGTACAGGTGCCGAGTTTGCCGAGGGGTGCACGCGCTGAGGAAATGCCAACGGTTCCTCCGGCTCCCGGCGGTGAAGCGGCTCCGCGCTCTGCCTTGCTCACGAGCATTCGGGTCAATCCTGCCGCAGTAATGCCAAGGCCACGTCTGCAGTGGAAATCACCACACCGTCTTGCACTTCCAAGAATCCACATCGACACGCTCGTCGACGACATCGTTGCGCTCATCGTCACCGAAGGAAGCCCTCCCCGACCCGAAGCCCTGCTACGGGCCCATCGTGCGCCGCTATCCTGCAGCGCACGAGTGTGAGCATCTTGCCAACTGCATCCATTTTGGTGGGGTCTGATGAGGAACGGTTTGACGTCCGAGCTTTGGTGGATCCTTACTGCCCCGTGAGTCGCATTCACGTATCCTTGCCAAAGGCCCTCAACCTTTCCGTTACCCGCGTAGGCGATGAGAGGGTGTGCACCACCGAAATCCGCTCAAAGTCGTCGAAAATGTCCCGACAGCTGCTAATGCTGGTTGATGACCAGATGCAGACCCGAACTCCGGCAAAGCCCCTGGATCCGAAGGTCCGGGATGCCTTCCCAGCCCTTTGGCTGTTCCTTAGTGTCGGCTGTTTTGGGAGCTGACGTACACGCGGAATTAATTCTGCCGGGTATCCTCCCGAGTCAAAACGGACTGCCCATGGCGCAAAGCTCAGCCTTGGGGTGGCTCCTTTCAGGGAGCAATCCTTTCTTAATATGCCACTCTCCCCATTGCGAGGGGGGAGAATGTTCATGTCGAACAAGAAAAAGATCGCTGGTTCGGCATCACTGGCAACCGAATCGGTTCCCCCTTTAGACTAAGCTTACGATATATGAAGTCATTACGGAATAAAAGGTGAAACGAATCACAAGTGAAAACGAAGCTCCACACAATCCCACATTTTTGTATATTCTTTTGGGAAAACACTCTGGAATTGTTCTTGGCACGGACCCGCCCCAACAGAAGGAATAACAATTTTATTGACACGAAAATGGAGACATGGAAATTTTTCTATGATCATTAAACTAAGTCTTCGATTACATATTCGGTTTTTACGACTTTCAGTACTATGGACACTTCGACCTACTTTGTTAATCGTTCGGCATCAACTAAACTTGGTGCAATATCGTGGCACGAAATTCGAGTGGAAGAGTGTGATGGACATATAGACATATGACCACTGTAAGTTGTCTCTTCACAGTGAAAAGTCGTGTTTTTGTTTTGCGCTCCGAATTTTAATTTTTCTTGTTGAAACCACCGGGGCTTACTTCAATCTTATTTAACGTTTCTACACCTTTTAACAACTTTCCGTTCGCTTCGCGAGTGCATCGTGAATCACTTGTGTTTAGTGTTTCAGTCTTTCTCTTCGACGTTGGGCGCTGTTTGTACGGCACGCACTCCAACGGTAATATCTCTCTGAGGTGTCTTATACCGGAGTTAATCGGTTAATAATCCCGCTCTCTCTCTCTCTTTTCGTTTTTATCTCATTTCGTGGTGCCTAACATCAAAGTTAATCGGTGTTTCGCTCCCGCTCTATCGCTCTCCTTGCTCTCTCTTTAAAAAGTTCTTGAGCGCATTCGATTTTTTTGTCCGTTATAGTGCACAGTGATCCGTGGTCAGTGATAATGGCTTTCTGTTCATTGAAAATTGCAAGAAAATTATCTCGGCTGGACAGCAAAGTATTCCCTGCCATACATGTGATAAAATTTATCACGCAAAGTATCTTGGCTATTCTGGCCTGGTTCACGATGCCATCGATAAGAGGAGAGGCCTACGCTACTACGGCGATGAATGCATCGTATATGAGAACCAGGCAATATCTATTAGGCGGCTCACAAAAAGCAGTGTTACGGAATTAATCCGGAACTGCCGTAAAAATACGGACCTGCTCGTGGCGCTTGAATCGCAGCTCACTAGTCGCATGCAAGCTGAGCCCGATTTCCCAAATCGCAAAAAGATCGGGGGCCAAAAGTGGCGCCGCTAGGTACTTCCGCTCTGTCCGATCAAAATAAAGTCGTGGTCCAACACCTCACGTGGACTTAACGTCCGGATTACCGGCCGATACTGGTAGTACAGATACAAATTCTGTATTACCAAAAAGGGTTGCATGTGTTGTACCAAAAACGGTTGCTTGTGTTCGGGTGCCCCAGCTAAAACTTGTATTTGTATCACGGCTCGCCCCAGACCTCTCATCAGTGGATATTACGGCTTATATCCGTAACAAAATCCATGTTGATGATGTGAAGGTCGAACAATTTAAATTTTCTTATGCTAGGAAAGTATCATCATTTAAGATTGGTATTCCTAAGCTCCGAAATTCTCTTGTGTAAGTATACAATTTACAGGCTTGATCGTCAGTCCAGACAGGAAGGTGGATTCCTGATTGCTGTCGACTCAACACTTTCGTCTGAATTACTAACTTTCGAAGAATTTAATGACATCAAATTCCTAGGTATAATCCGAACTTTCATCTTTTAAACACTTTTATATCCGGCTATGACTGGTCCGAATTCATTAATTATTCATGCACAAACATGGCTGAGGCCTTTAATATCTTTTATAATGCATTGAATCCCTTTTTTTATCCGTTATACTACCCGTCAATTTTAAATAAACCTCCAATAAGGAGTTGTCACACCTAAAAAATATTAAGTTCAGACTTTTCAATAAATGTGCGGTTCACAATCTGCCTTCTCTCGATACCTAAGGGCTCGGTCAAAATTTACCGTGCTAAACGCCCGCTGTTATAAAAGCTATCTGACTCGTTGTAGGGTCCAATTTTCACAAGATCCAAACAGTTTTACAATTTTGTTAACACTAAGCGTAAATTAGCCTGTTACCCTGCACCGCTAACATTTGAAAATTCTACTGATCAGGTAATTGCCGATCTGTTTGCCCAGTATTTCCAGACGACTTATTCTGTTTCATCCCGTTCAAAGCCGTCTTATTCAAATGCCATATCCAAGTCAAACCTTATTTTACAGAGGCATATTCAAGTTATCTGCCATCCCAAAGCTTTTCGAAAATGTTTTTACACCCCATTTGCCACTCCTTAGTAGATGAATTATATCTCCATGCTAACATGTATTTAAAAGGCGAAGATCTACGACGACAAACCACTTGGAGCTAACGTCTTTTGTAATAAATGGCTTCAGAAAGAACATGCAGACTGACGTAGTTTACACTGATTTTAGTAAAGCGTTTGATTCAGTAAATCACTCCCTTCTTGTATTAAAGCTAGACTTATTAGGGTTACCATGTGATCTTTTAACATGGATCTAAAGTTATCTAAGTGGTAGGACTCAACGAGACCTCATTAAAAACTCGATCTCTAATTTGATCCGAGTTACTTCAGGCCTCCCAAGACACCTTGGGCCCCTTCTTTTTACTTTATTTATAACCGATCTCCCTCTAGTCTTGACATTAAGTTATGCCTGCAATATAACGAAATTTCCAGCAGTTCAGGCTTACAATCAGACCTAAATGCTTTTCAAACATGGTATTGTGAAAATCTCTTGGATTTAAATAGCGCTAAGTGCAAAGTAATGACATTTTTTAGGGTGAACCCACAATATGCCACGTATACGCTGGGTGGTTGTGCGTTGTCTAGAATTACGCATGTTGATGACCTTGGCTTCGTTCTTGACCCAAAACTTAAGTTTTGTGACCATATTACTTTCATGGTGAATAAAGCCAGGGGAGTACTTGGATTTATTAAAAGGTGGTCAAAGGAATTTGATGATCCCTATGTTACAAAGACTCTGTTCATTTCACTAGTCAGTCCTAATCCCTGAGTACTGTTCAGCAGTTTGGAGTCCTCAGTATGGTGTACATATAGACTGGATAGAGTCTGTGCAAAAGAACTTTTTGTTATTTGCTCTACGGGGTCTTAACTGGAATGCCTTATTTATCTCTGGTAGACGGATAGAGTCTGTGCAAAAGGCCTTAACTGGAATGCAAGCATTATTTTACCATCCTACTCTAGTAGACTTCTCCAAATTAATCTACCATCCTTATTAAACCGTAGAACAATGCTTGGCACAACTTTTATTTATAAACTTATTCACGGGAATGTGGAGAGTCCCGAGTTACTGGGTCTTATAAACTTCTCCGTGCCTAATAGAATTACCAGGAACTATGTTCCTCTTACTTTAAATATTTGTAGATCTAACTATGATATGCATGAACCGTTAAGAGTACTGTGTAACGACTATAATAGACTATACCATGTTATTTCTCTTGGCCAAGCCTAAAAGCATTAATTTTATCTTACTTAGCACAAAATTAGTATTAGTATTAGACTCGTACGTATTTCTAACTTAGTCTGTCCGCTTCTATATTGTCTTTTTTTTACTTCTCGCGATCTCGTTTTTACGCCCATTGGGCTCCGCGCGTAACAAGCACTGCTTGGTGTCGTAAGGGCCACTTGTTTGCGATGATCATAGTGCATCAACGTCCGAACAATATAGATCTCATTCATAGAAAAGGATGGAGAGTGGTTTGGGATGTTGATGATAAAATTCTACGCCTCGTTGTGAAATCTAGTCTATCAATATATCCTCATCCCACATTTATACCATAAATATATTTTTGAGTTTTTCCGGCTCGAGGTCAACAATTGAAAAAATTTTTTTAACAAAAGTTTTTAGATTTTATTTTTTTCAATATATTTCGGTTGCACTTCGGCAACCGTCTCCAGGGCAACTACAATCAAGATAAAAACACATAAAATAACATAAAGTTAGACAATGAAAAACAATGTTTTAAAGATTATTACACCTACATAATTTTACATGTGAAATCGGAAGATAACCCAGCTGATCTGGCAAGCAGGGGCGTCTCATGAGCTCAAGGACAGCAACCTCTGGTGGCATGGGCCTGAGTGGCTGCGTCACAACCAGGAGCAGTGGCCACTCAATTCGTCGGTCCCGCTCGAAACCGAGCTCGAACAGCGCCCAATAAGGTGTAACGTCGCCACAGCGTACCCGAAAAATGTCATTCTGGAGCGTTTGTCAGCATTCGAGAGGGCTTTACGCGTTCTCGCTTACGTATTCCGGTTTGCAAGAATGTGTCGCAAGCAAGAAGTTAACATAAAGGCAGAACTCACTGCCACAGAGTTGTGTGACGTCCAAGAGAGGCTGATTGTGCTCACCCAACTCAATGAGTATCCAATAGAATGCAAGGCCTTAGGAAAAAAGCAACATATTCCAGTCTCCAGCACGATCTCCAATCTAAACCCATTTGTCGACAGCCACGGTGTCTTAAGAGCCAGCGGTCGTCTACAAGCATCTGAGATGCTAAGCTATGACGAGAAACATCCAATCATCATTCCGGCAAGGTGCACTTTTGCCAAACTTTTGGTCCTCTTTACCCATCGCATATCTTTGCACGGGGTAATCAATTGATGATCCGACTGATTCGCTCCAAGTATTGGATACCTCAGCTGAGAAATCTTGTAAAAGACACCATTCATTTCTGTCGAGTGTGTACCATTCACAAGCAGAAGCTGCAAACTCAGCTGATGGAAGACTTGCCCTGCGCAAGATCTACATTTGCCATGGCTTTTACCCACACGGGCGTTGACTTTACGGGACCATTTGATATAAAAAACTATGTCGGTCGGGGGTGTAAGATAACTAATGGGAATGCCTGCGTTTTTGTGTGTTTTAGTACCCGAGCCATCCATCTAGAAGCTACATCAGACTTGACCACTGAGAAGTTTCTGGCAGCCTTCTCGTGTTTCTCCGCACGACGTGGCTGTCCGCACCACATACATTCTGACAACTGGAAAACGTTTGTTGGAGCCTCCACATACTTATCCAAGGACTTCATTGAAACTACGAGGTCTTTGATCCTGTCAAAGTACAGTCTTCAAAATGTGACCTGGCACTTCAACCCTCCTGGCGCGCCTCATATGGGAGGGCTATGGGAGGCCGGTGTCAAAAGCTTTAAGACACACTTCTACAAGCAAACAGCTGGTGGGAAGTCAACATTTGAAGAGTTAGCTACCCTACTATCGAAAATTGAGGCCTGTTTAAACTCGAGGCCTATTTCTACAATGTCCGAAGACCCCATTGACCTCGTAGCTCTTAGCCCCGGACACTTCCTAGTCGGTGGGCCAGTCCTTTCAGTGACTGAGCCCGAGATTAAAGAAAACCCGCTTTCCATTTTAAACCGATGGCAGCGGCTAAAGGCCCTGCATCAGCAATTTTGCTTACGTTGGAAAGAAGAGTACCTAAAGCAGCCCCATAAAAGGACTAAATGGCAATATCCAACGCGAGACATTCAGACGGGGAACATGGTGGTGCTAAAAGAGGAGAATTTACCACCAAATGAATGGCGGCTTGGGCGGATCCAACTGGTGTGCCCAGGCGCGGATGGCAAGACCCGAGTGGCAGATGTTCTTACCGCACGTGGCATTATCCGACGACCAATCGCCAAGATCATCCGCCTTCCGATGCTCCAACTCCGAGTGATTCTGCCTTTCCCTTTTTTTCTTGAGTTAGCGACTAACAGCCAATCCTACTAGTCCTAAACTCATGTCATCCTGTGTCGTCAGTCCTCATACATGTCACGATCATTCGCATCATCCATAACCACTAACCTTTGTTTACTCGCTTCCATAGATTGTTCACGATGGCGCCAACTACAATCTAGCACGCTCAGCCACGCATAACCAACGGGTACAGGTGCCGAGTTTGCCGAGGGGTGCACGCGCTGAGGAAATGCCAACGGTTCCTCCGGCTCCCGGCGGTGAAGCGGCTCCGCGCTCTGCCTTGCTCACGAGCATTCGGGTCAATCCTGCCGCAGTAATGCCAAGGCCATGTCTGCAGTGGAAATCACCACACCGTCTTGCACTTCCAAGAATCCACATCGACACGCTCGTCGACGACATCGTTGCGCTCATCGTCACCGAAGGAAGCCCTCCCCGACCCGAAGCCCTGCTACGGGCCCATCGTGCGCCGCTATCCTGCAGCGCACGAGTGTGAGCATCTTGCCAACTGCATCCATTTTGGTGGGGTCTGATGAGGAACGGTTTGACGTCCGAGCTTTGGTGGATCCTTACTGCCCCGTGAGTCGCATTCACGTATCCTTGCCAAAGGCCCTCAACCTTTCCGTTACCCGCGTAGGCGATGAGAGGGTGTGCACCACCGAAATCCGCTCAAAGTCGTCGAAAATGTCCCGACAGCTGCTAATGCTGGTTGATGACCAGATGCAGACCCGAACTCCGGCAAAGCCCCTGGATCCGAAGGTCCGGGATGCCTTCCCAGCCCTTTGGCTGTTCCTTAGTGTCGGCTGTTTTGGGAGTTGACGTATACGCGGAATTAATTCTGCCGGGTATCCTCCCGAGTCAAAACGGACTGCCCATGGCGCAAAGCTCAGCCTTGGGGTGGCTCCTTTCAGGGAGCAATCCTTTCTTAATATGCCACTCTCCCCATTGCGAGGGGGGAGAATGTTCATGTCGAACAAGAAAAAGATCGCTGGTTCGGCATCACTGGCAACCGAATCGGTTCCCCCTTTAGACTAAGCTTACGATATATGAAGTCATTACGGAATAAAAGGTGAAACGAATCACAAGTGAAAACGAAGCTCCACACAATCCCACATTTTTGTATATTCTTTTGGGAAAACACTCTGGAATTGTTCTTGGCACGGACCCGCCCCAACAGAAGGAATAACAATTTTATTGACACGAAAATGGAGACATGGAAATTTTTCTATGATCATTAAACTAAGTCTTCGATTAAATATTCGGTTTTTACGACTTTCATACTATGGACACTTCGACCTACTTTGTTAATCGTTCGGCATCAACTAAACTTGGTGCAATATCGTGGCACGAAATTCGAGTGGAAGAGTGTGATGGACATATAGACATATGACCACTGTAAGTTGTCTCTTCACAGTGAAAAGTCGTGTTTTTGTTTTGCGCTCCGAATTTTAATTTTTCTTGTTGAAACCACCGGGGCTTACTTCAATCTTATTTAACGTTTCTACACCTTTTAACAACTTTCCGTTCGCTTCGCGAGTGCATCGTGAATCACTTGTGTTTAGTGTTTCAGTCTTTCTCTTCGACGTTGGGCGCTGTTTGTACGGCACGCACTCCAACGGTAATATCTCTCTGAGGTGTCTTATACCGGAGTTAATCGGTTAATAATCCCGCTCTCTCTCTCTCTTTTCGTTTTTATCTCATTTCGTGGTGCCTAACATCAAAGTTAATCGGTGTTTCGCTCCCGCTCTATCGCTCTCCTTGCTCTCTCTTTAAAAAGTTCTTGAGCGCATTCGATTTTTTTGTCCGTTATAGTGCACAGTGATCCGTGGTCAGTGATAATGGCTTTCTGTTCATTGAAAATTGCAAGAAAATTATCTCGGCTGGACAGCAAAGTATTCCCTGCCATACATGTGATAAAATTTATCACGCAAAGTATCTTGGCTATTCTGGCCTGGTTCACGATGCCATCGATAAGAGGAGAGGCCTACGCTACTACGGCGATGAATGCATCGTATATGAGAACCAGGCAATATCTATTAGGCGGCTCACAAAAAGCAGTGTTACGGAATTAATCCGGAAGTGCCGTAAAAATACGGACCTGCTCGTGGCGCTTGAATCGCAGCTCACTAGTCGCATGCAAGCTGAGCCCGATTTCCCAAATCGCAAAAAGTCGCGGTCGGTGGACATTCTATGGCAGGTGCCGTGCAACCTGCTGCCCGCGATTTGATTTCAGCTCAGCTGCCAATATTAGGCGCCACTCAAATGGTACTAAGATCGGGGGCCAAAAGTGGCGCCGCTAGGTACTTCCGCTCTGTCCGATCAAAATAAAGTCGTGGTCCAACACCTCACGTGGACTTAACGTCCGGATTACCGGCCGATACTGGTAGTACAGATACAAATTCTGTATTACCAAAAAGGGTTGCATGTGTTGTACCAAAAACGGTTGCTTGTGTTCGGGTGCCCCAGCTAAAACTTGTATTTGTATCACGGCTCGCCCCAGACCTCTCATCAGTGGATATTACGGCTTATATCCGTAACAAAATCCATGTTGATGATGTGAAGGTCGAACAATTTAAATTTTCTTATGCTAGGAAAGTATCATCATTTAAGATTGGTATTCCTAAGCTCCGAAATTCTCTTGTGTAAGTATACAATTTACAGGCTTGATCGTCAGTCCAGACAGGAAGGTGGATTCCTGATTGCTGTCGACTCAACACTTTCGTCTGAATTACTAACTTTCGAAGAATTTAATGACATCAAATTCCTAGGTATAATCCGAACTTTCATCTTTTAAACACTTTTATATCCGGCTATGACTGGTCCGAATTCATTAATTATTCATGCACAAACATGGCTGAGGCCTTTAATATCTTTTATAATGCATTGAATCCCTTTTTTTATCCGTTATACTACCCGTCAATTTCAAATAAACCTCCAATAAGGAGTTGTCACACCAAAAAATATTAAGTTCAGACTTTTCAATAAATGTGCGGTTCACAATCTGCCTTCTCTCGATACCTAAGGGCTCGGTCAAAATTTACCGTGCTAAACGCCCGCTGTTATAAAAGCTTTCTGACTCGTTGTAGGGTCCAATTTTCACAAGATCCAAACAGTTTTACAATTTTGTTAACACTAAGCGTAAATTAGCCTGTTACCCTGCACCGCTAACATTTGAAAATTCTACTGATCAGGTAATTGCCGATCTGTTTGCCCAGTATTTCCAGACGACTTATTCTGTTTCATCCCGTTCAAAGCCGTCTTATTCAAATGCCATATCCAAGTCAAACCTTATTTTACAGAGGCATATTCAAGTTATCTGCCATCCCAAAGCTTTTCGAAAATGTTTTTACACCCCATTTGCCACTCCTTAGTAGATGAATTATATCTCCATGCTAACATGTATTTAAAAGGCGAAGATCTACGACGACAAACCACTTGGAGCTAACGTCTTTTGTAATAAATGGCTTCAGAAAGAACATGCAGACTGACGTAGTTTACACTGATTTTAGTAAAGCGTTTGATTCAGTAAATCACTCCCTTCTTGTATTAAAGCTAGACTTATTAGGGTTTCCATGTGATCTTTTAACATGGATCTAAAGTTATCTAAGTGGTAGGACTCAACGAGACCTCATTAAAAACTCGATCTCTAATTTGATCCGAGTTACTTCAGGCCTCCCAAGACACCTTGGGCCCCTTCTTTTTACTTTATTTATAACCGATCTCCCTCTAGTCTTGACATTAAGTTATGCCTGCAATATAACGAAATTTCCAGCAGTTCAGGCTTACAATCAGACCTAAATGCTTTTCAAACATGGTATTGTGAAAATCTCTTGGATTTAAATAGCGCTAAGTGCAAAGTAATGACATTTTTTAGGGTGAACCCACAATATGCCACGTATACGCTGGGTGGTTGTGCGTTGTCTAGAATTACGCATGTTGATGACCTTGGCTTCGTTCTTGACCCAAAACTTAAGTTTTGTGACCATATTACTTTCATGGTGAATAAAGCCAGGGGAGTACTTGGATTTATTAAAAGGTGGTCAAAGGAATTTGATGATCCCTATGTTACAAAGACTCTGTTCATTTCACTAGTCAGTCCAATCCCTGAGTACTGTTCAGCAGTTTGGAGTCCTCAGTATGGTGTACATATAGACTGGATAGAGTCTGTGCAAAAGAACTTTTTGTTATTTGCTCTACGGGGTCTTAACTGGAATGCCTTATTTATCTCTGGTAGACGGATAGAGTCTGTGCAAAAGGCCTTAACTGGAATGCAAGCATTATTTTACCATCCTACTCTAGTAGACTTCTCCAAATTAATCTACCATCCTTATTAAACCGTAGAACAATGCTTGGCACAACTTTTATTTATAAACTTATTCACGGGAATGTGGAGAGTCCCGAGTTACTGGGTCTTATAAACTTCTCCGTGCCTAATAGAATTACCAGGAACTATGTTCCTCTTACTTTAAATATTTGTAGATCTAACTATGATATGCATGAACCGTTAAGAGTACTGTGTAACGACTATAATAGACTATACCATGTTATTTCTCTTGGCCAAGCCTAAAAGCATTAATTTTATCTTACTTAGCACAAAATTAGTATTAGTATTAGACTCGTACGTATTTCTAACTTAGTCTGTCCGCTTCTATATTGTCTTTTTTTTACTTCTCGCGATCTCGTTTTTACGCCCATTGGGCTCCGCGCGTAACAAGCACTGCTTGGTGTCGTAAGGGCCACTTGTTTGCGATGATCATAGTGCATCAACGTCCGAACAATATAGATCTCATTCATAGAAAAGGATGGAGAGTGGTTTGGGATGTTGATGATAAAATTCTACGCCTCGTTGTGAAATCTAGTCTATCAATATATCCTCATCCCACATTTATACCATAAATATATTTTTGAGTTTTTCCGGCTCGAGGCCAACAATTGAAAAAATTTTTTTAACAAAAGTTTTTAGATTTTATTTTTTTCAATATATTTCGGTTGCACTTCGGCAACCGTCTTCAGGGCAACTACAATCAAGATAAAAACACATAAAATAACATAAAGTTAGACAATGAAAAACAATGTTTTAAAGATTATTACACCTACATCATTTTACACGTCTGCATTAACTGTTCGGCAGTCGATTTCAAAACAATCCAAACAATCCGTTGGGGAATGTATGCAACCAGGGACTTCTTAGAATTCCGATTTGTCCGCTGTGGTTTTATAACTAATGGATCGACCTATCCCTCATAATAATCCTACATCGCCACAAGGGATTACTGATTCTGAAATAAAGGCTTAAGTTGGTTCTGCAGAAACAATGTCTGCCCCAGCAAAATCTCTTCAGTGGTACCAAACAAATATCTATTTATCGGCTCTCCACTGATAAATCATCTTCTGATGTATTTTCCTATATACAAGGCAAAACTAAAGCTGATAACAATAGTGAGAAGGTAAAAAAGTTTACGATAGGGACATTTTATCATTCAAGATCTTTCACAAACGAGCTTTTTGAAGCCATATGCTCTGGTGACTTTTGGCCGTAACACATGGTGGTAAAAGACTTGAGGAATTCAATATTATTAAAATTATTTGAGTAAAGTTATCGTTTCCTAGTAACTTTATATATATAATTTGCTCTTATATTCCTCCGTTGTCTGCACTTCCTGATAATTTAAGACATCTTTCCCTTAACAAGCCTGTTGAAAATAAGCTTTCCGATAGGGATCTGTTCGTTGTTCTTGAAGATTTTAACATAATTGGAGTAACGTGGTCCACAGAGGATGGATCGAATGTTTTACTTTCTATCGCACAACATGCCAATAATATGTCCCGATTTAATTCCCCATTTTTTTCACTCTAATTACTCTACTATCAATCATTCTTATTCTTACACCAACCGAACTTTATATTCTGTCCCACTTTAACTGAAAGCTCTCTGCTTTTGGATCTTCTTCGTATTAAGCCTCTGTATTTGCCAGGTGCAATGGTATTCCTGGGTGCGTGCTTAGGTATTGCGGTAAAGCCCTGTAAAGGGGTACAATTTATTTACCTTATCTTTGGACACTTCCCAATTTCCCCAATTCGTCTTTGACTTTTAAAGTGAACGCTCGTGTTTTTTTTTCTGTGCTCCGATTTTGTATTTTTTTCGTTTAATCCCATCTGAGGGTGGTATCAAAACATTCTACATATGAGTTATTTAAATTTACATTTAAATTCCGTTCGCTTCGCGAGTAAACTACAATATAAATCGTTGTGCACAAACTAATACCTAAAAAATTGTTTTAATTTCGTAATTCTGTTCTGTGTTCTCTTTTCTTGTAACACCGCCGTTTTTATACCCTTGCAGAGGGTATTATAATTTTGGTCAAAAGTGTGCAACGCAGTGAAGGAGACCCTATAAAGTATATATATTCTTGCTCAGGATCACCTCGTGAGTTGATATGGCCATGTCCGTCTGTCTGTCTGTCTGTCCGTCTGTCTGAATCTACGCGATCTAGTCTCTCAGTTTTAAAGATATCGAATTGAAACTTTGCACACACCCTTCTTTCCTTTGCACGCAGTATCTAAGTCGGAACGGCCGGGATCGGCCGACTATATCCTATAGCTGCCATATAACTGATTGATCGGAAATGCCATAACTTTGGTGTTTGTAAGGTTAGGAAGTTGGGATTTTCTATGGGTTTTATATTTGGCCAATTTTTAAAGTTAGGACGTTGGGATTTTTATGAGTATTAAGAATGCATCATATGAATAATTTTGGAGAATATAATTTACAGAATATTCTGCAAGGGTATTTCAACTTCGGCTCCGCCCGAAGTTAGCTTTCCTTTCTTGTTATTTTTTTATATTTGCTGCACCTTTGTAGATCAATCATTTCTCCGTGTCAACACGGATTTATTAAACGTAGATCCACAATCACAAGCCTTCTAGAGCTTACTACATTTGTGATAAAGGGCTTCAATAGTAATTTTCAAACAGACGTCATTTACAATGACTTTAGAAAAGCATTTGACTCTGTAAATCATTTACTTCTTGTTAAATGGGATGCAAATCTTAACTTACCTTCTTAATCTAGTAGACTACTGTTGATTAATTTACCCTCCCCAGCCAACCGTAGAACTATGCTTGGTACTGTCTTCATTTATAACCTTATACATGGTTAGATTGACGTCCCAGACTTGGTAAGCTAAATTTTTCTAAGATTAATTAGAAATTATATTCCCCTAATATTAAATCAATGTAGATGCCTTGCATGAGCCTTTCAGAGTATAATGTTTTGACTATAATAGACTTTTTCCTATAATCTCAAATCTTGACTCTCTGTCGCTCCTAAAACGATTAATACTAACTTTATTGGCACAAAATTGATCTAACTATTACTTTTTTCCCCGGAATTATACCTATATATTGTTATCTCGCGTCTATCTTCTCGCGAATCGTGCCGTACGATACACTGCTGCGCCCCTCGGTCGGTTGGTCGTGTAAGTAGGTTGTGGGACTCTATATATATATAGTAACATGTCTACACCCACATATCTACCACATAAACATATTTATACTACGCATTTGCAGGGACTGAAGAGAACCGGTACCGGTACCGAAACCGGAACCGGAACCGTTTCCTTTTTACGGAACCGGAATCGGAACGAAACCGAAATTTTAATTTTCGATGGAACCGAAATTGGAACCGGAACCGCTAACAGATTTTTATAGGAACCGAAACCGGAATCGGAACCGGTATTCCAATCGGTTTCAGTCCCTGATATATACATATGTTGTCGCAATTACTTTTCTACACGATTATACATTAAAAAAATGGAACCGATACTGGAACCGGAACCGATTTGTAATATTTTTTAGGAACCGGAACCGAAACCGGAACCGAAACTGGAATCGTTTTGCGATTTTTCTTAGGAACCGAAATTGGAACCGGAACCGCTAACAGATTTTTATAGGAACCGAAACCGGAATCGGAACAGGTATTCCAATCGGTTTCAGTCCCTGCGCATTTGTCACAGTAAATAAAGAACCCCAAGTCATCGGCTCCCAAGAGTCGCCAATTAATATAAACATCCTCTTGAGTTATAAACAAATGAAAGAACCCAAATTGTCGGCTCCCACGAGTGACCAATTAATGTAAACATCCTCTTGCGCTATAAACAAATGTCCCCAAACTCCAAAAAGCTTTTATCCCCAATACTGTAAAATTCCAGACGCAGCTCAAATCTAAATCGCTCTCTTGCTCTGTGTTCTCATTTTGGACACTCTCAATATATCAATCGAGCTCTTTCTCTTAATCGAAGGTTTGATAAGCGCCAGCGTAGTTTATAAATATGAGTTTTAAGTTGAGTCTTGTAAGGAGCAGACCTATCTCTCCAAGTTCGCATTTACACTATTTTGATCAATAAAGAAATTTATATTTTTTTCAAAGTGTTAAATCCCGAATTTGTTATTGGCGCAGCCGGTATTATATAACTTTTTATACGGTTATATCCTTAAAGAACCCAAACATCGTTCGTCACAGAGCAATTCTAAACCAGCTATCGCACTGTCGGTTTGTGTCGCTAATATACGAACGGAAGCCTCAATTTTTTGCAACACTCTATCGAAGCTCAGGTTGCGAGGTTTTTTTTAACAAAAAATAAATCTTGACAGGTGTGACTGTCAAGTAACTAAAAAATAAAAATTTGCAAAAACCCGTTTTACTGTAAAAGTTAGTGCCTTTGTTCGTAACACAAGGGTTACTAAAAAATAAAAAAAACCTTAGTTCTCCCCCACCAGTGGTAAGAGACAAGGAATAACAATCAAATTCGAAATACAGAAAAAACTAAACATAAACCAAAAATGGCAGAGCCAGTGATATTATTATCAGAAAACCATCTAAATCAAGCCCTGAACCAAATCAGGCAGGTGCCGCAATTTGGAGTCAACACGTTTGAACTCAGCCCGTTCCTCAGGAGGATAGATTTCATCCTGGACCTGTAACCCACAACAAGTACACGCTAGGCAAGCGTATTCTTCAGTGCGATCGAAATGTAGCTTCACAGAGATGCCCAGAGAATATCTCATCTATCAACAGCCAGATGCTGGAGGGACTTAAGGAACGCCCTCATCAATGAATACAAAACCCGGACGCCCTGCGAATAACTACTAAGACGTCTGTATAACACCCCCTTTCCCGGGTGTATACGTCAGTTCGTTGAGGACAATCAGTGCAAATCTTTTATTATATTAAATAAATTAGCTTTAGAAAATAACGCTGCAAATACAATTTTATATACAAATGCTCTTAATAATACAGTTAAAGATGTAATTATGAAAAAAGACAGACTTTTTATCACATTGGCTAGGTATGATATTACTAATGCTAGTAAACTAAAATGTGTAGCGCAACAAGAAGGTTGTTATGAAACATTTTATTCAGATCGAACAACGAATACACAAAGTCAAAACCAAGATAAGAGAAATGATCAATCCCAACAAATTACTAATAACACTAATAAACAACAAAACTACAATTCCCAAAACCAATACAGACAGCAGAATAATAATTCCCCAAATCAATATAAGCAGCAGGCTAGTACATCTCAAGGGCGACATAAGCCAAATTATAATAAAAACAAGAAAGGAAAGCTAACTTCGGGCGGAGCCGAAGTTGAAATACCCTTGCAGAATATTCTGTAAATTATATTCTCCAAAATTATTCATATGATGCATTCTTAACACTCATAAAAATCCCAACTTCCTAACTTTAAAAACACCAAAGTTATGGCATTTCCGATCGTTCAGTTATATGGCAGCTATAGGATATAGTCCGCCGATCCTTAAGACATTTGGTAGGTCGGATTGGTTAGCCAAATATAAAACCCATAGAAAATCTCAACTTCCTAACTTTACAAACACCAAAGTTATGGCATTTCCGATCAATCAGTTATATGGCAGCTATAGGATATAGTCGGCCGATCCCGGCCGTTCCGACTTATATACTGCGTGCAAAGGAAAGAAGGGTGTGTTTCAATTCGATATCTTTAAAACTGAGAGACTAGTTCGCGAAGAAACAGACAGACGGACAGACAGACGGACAGACAGACGGACAGACAGACGGACAGATAGACGGATAGACAGACGGACAGACAGACGGACAGACAGACGGACAGACAGACGGACAGACAGACGGACAGACAGACGGACAGGAGGTGATCCTGATCAAGAATATATATACTTTATAGGGTCGGAGATGTCTCCTTCACTACGTTGCACACTTTTGACCAAAATTATAATACCCTCTGCAAGGGTATAATAACATCGAAATTTTTTATGAAAACCACCCATTATATGAATCAACAAAACAAGAATTCCAACAAAAAAATTGTAATCAGGTTAGGAATCCTATAAATTATCAATCACAACAAAATGGGGCTAATCGACCAATAAAAAAAAATCGCGAAAATACGAGTGGCCATATGAAAATGGATACAGAAACTTTTAATGAACAAGCCTCGGACAATAAACAGGAAATAGAAACCCTTACATACTAATCATCATGAATAAGCAAGAGTTCCGATGTGTTGTTGACACAGGCTCTTCTATTTATTTAATTAAAGAAAATTACTTCATTTTCCGACTAAAAATACACCTCTTAAAGTTCATACCATAAATGGTAATATTCAGTTAAATAAATCCGTGTCTTACCACGCAAGTAAGCTTTGTCCGACCAAACTAACATTTTGGGTCCATAATTTTTCCGATCGATATGATATGCTCATAGGAAGACAATATCTCGAAGCATGTAATACAGTTATTAATTATATTTTCAACAGATACACCATTTCAGTTCGCAATAAATAACGACTTGCAAGAAACCAATAAGTTTAGATTAGAACACCTTAATGACGAGGAAAAATATAATCTTAAGAAAATTTTATATGAATTTAGCGACATTCAATACAAAGAAAGTGACAATTTGACTTTCACTAGTACTATCAAGCATGTCATTCATACAAAAAATAAGCAACCGGTTTACAAAAAACCATACAAATATCCTCAATCTTACGACCAAGAAGTCGATTCGCAAATGAGGGATATGATAAAACAGTGAATAATTCGAAAGTCAAATTCCCCTTATTGCTCACCTATTTGGATAGTATCCAAGAAAGGTGATGCATCAGGAACAAAAAAACCATATCGTAATTGATTATCGTAATTTAAATGAAATTTCGGTAGATGACAAATACCCCATACCGGTCATGGATAAAATATTGGACAAACTTGGTAGATGCCAATATTTTACTACTATTGACAGCAAAGCTTAAACAAGGCGTTAAATATAAAAGATAATGATTATGTACAAGCGTTTGAAAAACTAAAACTTTTAATAATGTCCGATCCAATACTTATATACCCAAATTTCGAAAAACCATTTTCATTAACAACAGATGCAAGTAATATTGCTATAGGAGCAGTATTATCCTAAAATCATAAGCCAATCTGCTATGCCAGCAGAACTCTTAATGAACACGAAATTAATTATTCGACAATAGATAAAGAACTTTTAGCTATTGTCTGGGCCACCAAATATTTCAGGTCCTATCTTTTTGGCAGACAATTTCTGATCCTAAGTGATCACAGGCCTCTAGTTTGGCTTAATAATATCAAAAAACCTTATATGAAATTACAGCGCTGGAAAAAAAACTAAATGAGTTTGATTATGAAAAAAAAATATTTGCCCTGTAAAGAAAACCATGTAAAAGACCCCTTATCTAGAATAAGAATAGAGGAAGCCTATTTCGGAGAGACGAGTAGCATAGTTACCAGAAGATAACCAAAACCACATTTCAATAACAGAAAGACCACTTAATTATTATAACAGACATTTTCGGACGTTAATGCACTATGATCAGCGCAAACCAGTGGCCCTTACGACACCAAGCAGTGCTTGTTACGCGCGGAGCCCAATGGGCGTAAAAACGAGATCGCAAGAAGTGAAAAAAGACAATATAGAAGCGGAAAGACTAAGTTAGAAATACGTACGAGACTAATACTAATACTAATTTTGTGCTAAGTAAGATAAAATTAATGCTTTTAGGCTTGGCCAAGAGAAATAACATGGTATAGTCTATTATAGTCGTTACACAGTACTCTTAACGGTTCATGCATATCATAGTTAGATCTACAAATATATAAAGTAAGAGGAGCATAGTTCCTGGTAATTCCATTAGGCACGGATAAGTTTATGAGACCCAGTAACTCGGGACTCTCCACATTCCCGTGAATAAGTTTATAAATAAAAGTTGTGCCAAGCATCGTTCTACGCTTTAATGAGGATGGTAGATTAATTTGGAGAAGTCTACTAGAGAAGGATGGTAAAATAATGCTTGCATTCCAGTTAAAGCCCCGTAGAGCAAATAACAAAAAGTTCTTTTGCACAGACTCTATCCGTCTATATGTACACCATACTGAGGACTCCAAACTGCTGAACAGTACTCAGGGATTGGACTGACTAGTGAAATGAACAGAGTCTTTGTAACATAGGGATCATCAAATTCCTTTGACCACCTTTTAATAAATCCAAGTACTCCCCTGGCTTTATTCACCATGAAAGTAATATGGTCACAAAACTTAAGTTTTGGGTCAAGAACGACGCCAAGGTCATCAACATGCGTAATTCTAGACAACGCACAACTACCCAGCGTATACGTGGCATATTGTGGGTTCACCCTAAAAAATGTCATCACTTAGCGCTATTTAAATCCAAAAGATTTTCACAACACCATGTTTGAAAAGCATTTAGGTCCGATTGTTAGCCTGAACTGCTGGAAATTTCGTTATATTGCAGGCATAACTTAACGTCATCTGCGTACATGAGGACACGCGACTTTGTCAAGACTAGAGGGAGGTCTTTAATAAATAATGTAAAAAGAAGTGGTCCAAGGGGGCTTCCTTGTGGGACGTCTGAAGTAACTCGGATCAAATTAGAGATAGAGCTTTTAAGGAGGACTCGTTGATTCCTATCACTTAGATAACTTAAGATCCATGTTAAAGGAAACCCTAATAAGTCTTGCTTAAATACAAGAAGCGAGTGATTTACTGAATCAAACGCTTTACTGAAATCAGTGTAACTACGTCAGTCTGCATGATCTTTCTGAAGCCATTTATTACAAAAGACCATAGCTCCAAGAGGTTTGTTGTCGTAGATCATAAGACATAATCTACAAAGATGATGCAAAGACATTGTCTTTTGTTACGGATATAAGCCGTAATATCCAGTGATGAGAGGTACCTAGCGGCGCCACATCGGTTCCAGCATCTCGGGTACCGAATCACTTTTGGCCCGCGATCTAAGTACCATTTGAGTGGCGCCTAAGATTGGCAGCTTAGGTGGAATCGAATCGCGGGCAGCAGGTTGCACGGCACCTGCAATAGAATGTCCACCGACCGAGACTTTCTCGCACTTTGAAGAATCGGGCTCCACGAGCAGGTCCGAATCTGCCTTTTTTGAGCCGCCTAATAGATATTGCCTGGTTTTTAAATACGCTGCATTCATCGCAGTAGTTGCGTAGGCCACTCCTCTTATCGATGGCATCGCGAACCAGGCCAGAATAGCCAAGACACTTTGCGTGATAAATTTTATCACATGTATGGCAGGGAATACTTTGCTGTCCAGCCGATATAACTTTCTTGCAATTTTTCAATGAACAGCAAGCCATTATCACGGACCACTGTGCACTATAGCTGACAAAAATGAAATGGGTAAACCAAATCAAATTAAAGCAGGCAAAGAATCAGCAACTTTGTTTAAATTCTGAAGATGTTGTTATTGATATAACAATAAGCAAAAATGGAATTTCTGATGTTGAGAGATTTCATAAAAAGGTTAATGAAAAATTAAGAATTATAAACAGTCAAACAGACATTGAAAATAAGCAAACAAAATTTGAAACTATTCTTTATGTTTATAATCATAAAACAAACAAGAGAGAATGCTATAGTACGGTGCCCCGACTATCAGATACCCGTTACTCAGGTAAAGGGAGTGCGAGGGAGATGGAGATATAAACTTTGATCACGCATAACTTTTTAACCAATGGTCCGATTTGAAAAATTTCTTCTACATTTCGATAGGTATTGATAAACACAATAAAACTGCATTTTTACTTTTCCGAAATATTTAAATTTTTAAAATCGTATATGAGCGATTGTGGCCGTTAAAGAGGGCGTGACACCATTTTGAAACAAACTTGCGCTGCGTAAGAACTCCTAAAATCTACATGCAAAATGCCAATCTTCTAGCTTTTATAGTTTCCGAGATCTCAGCGTTCATACGGACAGACAGACAGACAGACAGACAGACGGACAGACAGACGGACAGACGGACATGGCTAGATCGACTCGGCTAGTGATCCTGATCAAGTATATATATTCTTTAAAGGGTCGGAAACGCTTCCTTCTAGCTGTTACATACTTTTGCACGAATACAATATACCCTTTTACTCTACGAGTAACTCCTGCATATATTTTTATTTTCGCTGGAACTCCAAAATATAATACACAGTCAAATAAAATCAATAAAATAGAAAAACTTAATGAATCACGAAATAAATTTGAATTTGATACTAGATATTCAAAACAGGAACCTTGGACTTAACAACTTATTACGAATATTAACTAAAACTGAACTAACGTATACTAACTTAATTAAACAATCAGAAAAATTTTTAGTTTTAAAACAAGTTTTATACTTAACAGAAAACAGATTAAACAAAGAAATGAATGGAATCAGAATTGCAAATTTCTTATAAATTTTATAAGGACAACATACAAATATTTGTTTGGAACATTAGATGAACAAGATAAAGAAGAATCAATAAATAAAATTGAAAATTTTGAACAAAACACAATTCCGTTAACGAACTTAATAAGGTAATAGATGCGGTAAAACAAGGTATTGAAACAATAAATCATTTAAGCTTGGTTAATGATGTACCCCCTGGGCTAGCATTACTTATTTTTAATCAAGAATTTGCTGAATATATAGAGGACATAGAACTAGGAATGCAACTTACTAGACTAGGCATTTTTAACCCTAAATTACTTAAGCATGGTACTTTAACACACGTTAATTCAGAAAAACTATTAATAATAAAAACCTCTACTTGGTTACAAACCAATACTAATCAAATATTGATAATTTCTCATATCCCAAAAGACATTACAAAAACTTCAATATTCAAAATTTTGCCTTACCCAATCGTCTTTGACTTTCAAAGTGAACGCTCGTGTTTTTTTTCTGCGCTTCGAATTTTGTATTTTTGTTTCGTCTATTCCCATCGGTGGGTTTTATCAAAACAATTTTAATTTTCTTCCGGTTATTCAAACATACATTTAAACTCCGTTCGCTTCGCGAGTGCACTTGTAATAATACTAATAAATGGTTTTAGTTTTCGTAATTCTTATCTGTGTTTTCGTTTCTTATATCCTCGCCGTTAGGGGTTATAAACTAAATCCTTTATTTTACAAATTGATCAGCCTTCGCAGGACTACGGTGGTTGTAAAACAAAAGTTTAATACTTCATTTAAATTGATTAGAAATTCCTTTCGCAATGACAATTGAGCGACTCGTGTGAGCGCTGTCTAACAAAATAAACCTTCACAAAAAATTACGAATGGCCATGCAAAACCAAAACAAAATGCTGCTGCGTCTCCTAGCATGTGAGCGTTGTTGCCTTCAGATGTCCATGGGTCGAACTTAACCTCACTTATGCACGCGTGGACTTTAACCTAACTTGGGTCTGCTGCACATGCCGAATGTAACCTCACTGTGGCTTCTATGCTCAAGGACGCTCGCCATGTGATTCTCCGATCACTTCTCTCTCTGCGTTTAGGTTTTACAGCCCTCCCATGTTCCCTGCGTTACGCTTAGAGTCACCACTCAGGCCTCCAACTAGGGTCTGATTTGACGCTAATATGGAACAAAATACTAAATCAGAAAACTTTCTTAATATGGGCGCGGGGTGCGCGTTATGAAATATTCAAGGAGCCCAGAAAACTCCCAAGAACTTACTTACACTACTTCAGCTAAATAAACAAATGTGTCAGCACTTTTACCAATACACGGACTCTTTTACCGCAGGCGGACGTATAAACTATGATTACGCTTTTAAACGCGTATCGGTATCAAAACCACGTGCACTTTTTTAAAAACTTTGGGTTTCGCTGGAGAAAAATCTAGAACGTTTGTTCTGTTCGCCGATCGTTGGAAAAATAAAAAGTTTTCCCGCAGTGGCGTATGTCTAGGTTTTAGCAAGCTGGAAAGTCTCGTACGCAAGTCGTAGGGTTGCGTTTCGATATTGGAAGTATGTTCCTTTATTGCTAACTGTCGCAAGCTAGGTAGTTATAAATTTGATTTTCGCCCATTACAAAGAATATTTGTTAAGCGATGTATCAGGGATACAATAGCGGCTAGGTATTCTTCCTCAGTAACTATATAATTGCGCTGGGACCCGTTCAGTTTTCTTAAAAATAAGGCAATATTTCGTTTTAGACAATTCACTAACACTCCAATTTAAATAAATGCTTTTGTTAATATTTTCAAATATTTTCATTCATTAACATTTACGCTTTTATAAGTCAGTTAAGTAGTCAATTTTGGGTATCTCGTTATTTAATATTGCAATTTTTCTATGAAGCATGATAGTCCAATAATGTGGTTTTCAAACGTGTCAGAGAAAGGGGATAACTTTATCTGCGACCACTATATGTCGGTATTTCGCACGGTGGTTTCGACCTATGCTATTTGTTGAAATGCATTGCAGCTGGCTAAAAAGCCAGCGTTCCGACGAGTTCCTTTTAGAGCCGATTACGATAAGGTATGAGTTGACATCTCAATTGTGCTTCGCATGGCATCCCAATGGCATTCCTAAAGGCATTCTTAGCGGCCCTGTACATTTATACCCAGATAAAAACATTTCCAGCAAACATTATATAAAAAATTGTATCATTATATAAAATAAAGCAAATAAATACCTGAGGGTGGGTTCCATTTAGGAATTATTTTTTTGCGGTAGACCATTAAATAAATTTGTGGTGGTTAGTTCAGCACCGTGATTGTTCTGAAGTAATAACATAAATCTTCACATACATTCAGGCGATTTTTCTAATTTTTTTATTGCGAATTTTGTCCATTTTTGATCTAAGAAACACTCTGCTCTGACAACAGACACTTCAAAAGATAAAATTTTTTATCTTTTCGCTGGGGCCTGATGAAGGTTCATCAAGACTTCATTTCAGGTGGTTGGCAACGAGACGTATAAACTTGCCAAATAAGTCAAAACAAACTTTTTTGGTTAAAAACTCTGGAAGACATCTAATAACATTTTTAATTTATCGATTTTAAGCACAACTTTATAAAACTAAGCGAAAAAATTATAACTTCAGGGTTGATCATTTAAGTTTGAGAGGGTTCAAAAAAATAAATAATATGAAAAATTAAAGAAAAAATCGATTACGGGTTATTGTGATTTTAGTAAATTTACATTTATTTATTATTGAAATGTAATGATTCTTTGACCTTCTGTGATACTCAGGAAATTTCATTTATATCGTGGAAAACTCTTTATTTTCCCAGAACCATTCTTCTGTCAGAAAGCCAGATTAAAAATATTAATTTCCGGAACTACTCCATGACAAATGGTTTTTGTTATCTTTTTCATAGAACCTATTACCAGTATTCCTGGAGGACCAGAGATTTACATTGATTTGGGTTCGACGGTTAATTTAACATGCGTGATAAAACACCTACCTGACCCGCCCATCGCAGTGCATTGGACTCATAAAAATCAGGTAATTTAAACAAATTTATAATTTGAATTGTTAACTGTTGTCAACTTAACTAAATAATTTTTTTAACACATTTTTTTGTCATTACTAAGGTATGCAGTATAAAAACCGATACAAAATACTGAAATCCTATATGTTTTACAAAGTTACCAAGGTCGATATTTACAAAAATAAATAAAGAAGATTTTTGAAAAAGTTTCATTAATATAAATATAAAACTAAATGTCGGATTTGAATAGTAATTTTGATAGTCTAAACTATTCAGATGCCTACAATGGTACACACAAAAAAAATTTGTTTTTTTCTAATTATGAATATTTTGAAAGAGTATTTACTTTTGTACATCACTGTTTGTCATTTGCCAATTGCAGACAAAACAATGTCAAGATTTAAATATTACCATACCGATTATCTAGGAAAATGAAGTTAAACCAAATTTGACTTATTCTAGGGACCGAACGTAATTATAATTTATGAAATGTATTTTTGTTGGATTTAATGACCTTTGATTAGTTAATTGAAGTTTTTGAAAAAAAGGTCACACCCTAGTTATGTTTTTCATTTCTTCTATAACTCAACGTTTTTCACATAGCTTTCATCACACTTGCACTCACTAGGGAGAGAATCCGACTATGATAGGACTAGCTAGTTTCGTCTACACTTCACACCAGACACATCAGCTTTCTACGGGGGTGGAAGCAGAGGGTCAGAAACTTATCTATGTTAAGAACAGAGAAGCTTTGCAATTATCAGTTGCAACACTTTATTGGTCTTTGTTACATAGATCGAGTTCTGTTGTTAAAGCTTGAATGTAACCCATTATACTTGAATCTAACACTATCACAGAGACACAACTCAAAACAACTGTATAGGTACCAGACAAATATATATATATAATTTAAGGCTCAAGCATAATCACCTTTCGAATTAAGACTAATAAATATTTTTTCGCTTAAACTTTTTAAAATCTAATAAAAAGAAGAGCCGAAAATTTATAAAGTCAAAAATTTATAAATTAGATTTTACCACTATTAGTGTCATAAAAACATCTAAAACTAGCGAGCAGGAAGCCCCATCAACTTTTTATCATTTCATCCGGTAATAACTTCTTCATTCTCATTCGAGAACCAGTTCTCCACCACCTCACCTTAATAACATTATTAACACTACTGACGTAGGGTTATACGTTTTCTACCATCTATACACTCTAAATGAATTCATTAATAGTGTTTAGGACATTATTTTAATACTCAGGGAAAAATAACAGACTCCGTACGGACAGATGTTGTTGGGGGCTAATCGTCAAAAGATTGAAGACACAGCTAATATGGCAGTTATAGCTTCGGGCGCAACTTTAAATTGGGATGAGATCAGGGAGGCCCTATTATTGCACTGCAAGGATAGATGAGATATAGATACTCTTATGACCGAATTACTTAGCTTACCTCATACGAGTATATACGTTAATGAGAAAATAACCGAAGAAACCGTGCAGATTGCAATCAGGGTTAGGAAAAGCGCTAACCCTTTCCAATCATGCCAAAAATCATTCTTAATAGGCCTTAAAGGAACTTTAGATAGTACTGTAAAGGCTATGAAACCAGAATTTTTGTGGGAGGCTTACTATGTGGCAATCACGGACAGGAATATCAACTTCTCGGAAAATAATACTAATAGTCCCCCAAAACAGACCTCAAAATAAACAGGTAGATCGTTTCCACCCAAATCTATATCATAATATAAATAATAGTCGCTATAATCGATTTGAAAAGTCGAAGTACACTCCAAGAAATTATGACAACAACCGGTCTAATAAATATCCGGCCCTTATGCCTAGTGACGACGTCGCTAGTACTTCTAATGCCGCTGATAAAAATATTGGGGAACAATAAATTTAGGTCAGGAGGTTAAAGAATGTTTAACATAACATAACGACCACACGCTAAACAGAAGATGACGAAAGTGCATTTTCAGCTCGATGCCTCTTAATACAGACAGGATTCTTGAGTAAATTGAAGCTGGAGGAAAACATACCATACAAGAGTAATAAGTCGAAGACCAACAAATAAGTCACTTGCAAAAAATAACATTGTAAATGTCTTGTGCAGCCAGCGCCGGTCTTACATCCAGAGAGACAACTTCGCCATAAATCCCTGTCAAAATACATCTACAGCACTTTAGGAGTTTAAAACGTAATTTACGAAAATAAAACAAGAGAGAACGCTATAGTCGGGTGCCCCGACTATCAGATACCCGTTACTCAGGTAAAGGGAGTGCGAGGGAGATGGAGATAGAAACTTTGATCACGCATAACTTTTTAACGAATGGTCCGATTTGAAAAATTTCTTCTACATTTTGATAGGTATTGATAAACTCAATAAAACTGCATTTTTACTTTTCCGAAATATTTAAATTTTTAAAATCGTATATGAGCGATTGTGGCCGTTAAAGGGGGCGTGGCACCTTTTTGAAACAAACTTGCGCTGCGTTGGAACTCCTAGAATCTGCATGCAAAATGCCAATCTTCTAGCTTTTATAGTTTCCGAGATCTCAGCGTTCACACGGACAGACAGACGGACAGACGGACATGGCTATATCGACTCGGCTAGTGACCCTGATCAAGAATATATATACTTTATAGGGTCGGAAACGCTTCCTTCTAGCTGTTACATACTTTTGCACGAATACAATATACCCTTTTACTCTACGAGTAACGGGTATAAATACTATACCTACACAAAACATTTTAGTTTTATGCGCAAACATTTAAATTACCCAAAATGTCCAGGATTGGACAGACTAGTAAAATGAACAGAGTCTTTGTAACATAGGGATCGTCGAATTCCTTTGACCACCTTTTGATAAATCGAAGCACTCCCCTGGCTTTATTCACCATGGAAGTAATATAGTCTAAAAATTTAAGTTTTGGGTCAAGAAGGACGCCAAGGTCATCAACATGCGTGATTCTAGACAACGCACAACCACTCAGCGTCTACGTGGCATATTGTGGGTTCACCCTAAAAAATGTCCTTACTTTACACTAAGCGCTATTTAAATCCAACAGATTTTCACAACACCATGTTTGAAAAGCATTGAGGTCCGATTGTAAGTCAGAACTGCTGGAAGTTTCGTTATATTGCAGACATAACTTTACGTCATCTGCGTACATGAGGACACGCGACTTTGTCAAGACTAGAGGGAGGTCTTTAATAAATAATGTAAAAAGAAGTGGGCCAAGGTTGCTTCCTTGTGGGAAACCTGAAGTAACTCGGATCAAATTAGAGATCGAGTTTTTAAAGAGGACTCGTTGAGTCCTACCACTTAGATAACTTGAGATCCATGTTAGAAGATCACATGGAAACCCTAATAAGTCTAGCTTTAATACAAATAGCGAGTGATTTACTAATCAAACGCTTTACTAAAATCTGTGTAAACTACTTCAGTCTGCATGTTCTTTCTGAAGCCATTTATTACAAAAGACGTTAGCTCCAAGAGGATTTTCGTCGTAGATCTTCGCCTTTAAAATACATGTTAGCATGGAGATACAATTCATCTACTAAGGTGTTGCAAATGGGGTGTAAAAACATTTTCGAAAAGCTTTGGGATAATTTGGATATATTTCTGTAATTGCTTGAACTCAATTACAAATGACTCCTTTCAAATAAGTGAGAAGTTTCCAAGGATAAGGTAAACAATTTGGGCAGAGGTCTACACATAGTTTCAGAGCAGAATCTAAGCACGCAGCCTGGAATTCCGTCGGTACCCGGTGAATAGCTTTATGGAGGAGATCCAAGAGAAGGAAGGAAGCTTTCGCTTAACCTCGGACAAAATTAAGTTTGACTTGGATTTGAACGGGATGAAAGAGAATTTTTTTTTGTTTTATTTAGAACTTTAATTTTTGAATATTCTCTTGACGAGACTAACAAAAAGTATTGAAATCTTTGTTCTTTTGTTATTTCAGTTTATCTGAACCTAATTTACACGTTCCTAATATATATTGCTGAATGGCAAGGTCGTTACGACGAAGACGAGAGGTTAGGGCTCTTGCGAGGAGGTTTGGGTGTGTTGACAGTTCTTTGTAGTATCTTTCCATGGTTTGCGCTATTTCATCTCTGACGGGGAATATATTCAGATCTCTCTGAATGTTATCGTTCCGAACGTACCACGGTGTACTGGTGATGGTTCTGAGGATCTTCGACTGAGCTCCTTCCATAATTTCTACGCTGCTGTTAGTGGAACTCCCACACAACTGAGAGCCATATGTCCAGATTGGTTTTAGGACTGAGTTGTAGAGCAGTATCTTGTAGTCCTTACTAAGAGGTGAGCGGCAGCTTATAAGCCACTGCAGGCTACCAGGCTTCAGCTATAGGTGTGTTCTCTTGGCTACAATGTGTCTCTGCGAAGCGAATCGTCTGTCAAAGTGTACGTTACTTCGTTTGCTTGAGGGAGCACAGTATTGTTTAATGTAAGCGGAGTCCAGTGTCGTCTGTTTAATGTAAATGAAATGTGCTTACACTTTTGCTCATTGACCTTTGTTCGTCACTATCCATTTTCCAACAACAACTCAGTGATCTGCTAGTTGCGCAGATGCTTTTTGTGGACCATATGAGCGTAAGCGAGGACTCGATTGTGGAAAAACGCTCAAGAATGTCTTCAGGGGGAGCCTTCGTAACATGGACCTTATCTGCTCGCTTCTCGAGTTCAAACACAGGGGGGTCAGAAGGACGGCTCAGAGTGATCCTCTGAGGCGTCCGTGCCTCTTGTAGTAAGCGGTGGTCGAGACCTGGCTGGCGCAGACGGAATTAGAGCGGCCGCGAATGGATTTCCGCGGTGCTGGAGGGTGTGATGAACTGCCCGAACTGCTAGGCCTGATGTCGTCGATAGCCTCCAAAGTACGATGACGCTCTGTCAAGAACGAGTCTAACTCATTCCATGTTGGAATTTCCACCTTGTTGTGAATGGATTGCTCCCACATCGAAAGCGTAATTTTGAGAAGCTTTAAAGAAACCATATACACCAGGAGACAATCCCAAGCCTCGACTTCGATAGAGGACATCTCTAAGGCTGTCAAGCAACTTTGGATTGGGCCTCTTTCGGAGCGGCTCCGGACTCTTGGAGTACTGCCTTAATGTTGAAGAGGATTTTCAACTGACTAATAACCGCCAATTCTCGAAGCGGTGGGTGAGGCCTCGCCACGCGGAGATAAACCATTCGTTGGTCAGCGGGGCTTTGGAAACAATGGCGTGCGCATCGCCACTTGTTTTGGACAATAGGTTGAACAACTTCTTCACCGGTGTAAGACGCGAGTTGTGGATGTATATCGCGGTGAAAAGATCTGTGAAGGTTGGACAACGAAGATAATCACCAGCGGAAACTTCGGTATCTACTGGTGGCAAACGACAGTGTAGGAACACTGACGGAAGCCTGAGTGGGCTGGGAGGCGGCCTTGTCTATTATGTCCTGAAGCTGGACCAAACATCTCGAATATACGGAGTAGCAGTAACTGTACTTGGATTCAAGCATTGTCGAGGTGGCCGTACTGTCGGAAAGAAGATCGGAGCAACTTTCATAGCTCTTCTCCACCTTTTCCCACAGGGCCCGATGGACTAGGCACATGCCAGGGGAAAGTCGTCCAGGTTCAGCGGCGCTCGGAGTATGAATATCCGCTTGAAATTGGCTAACCCGGTCTCTTGTGGCAATAAACTTTTTGAGGACGCGATAGACAGCAGTTTGAGCCATCTTGGACTCCGACCTAGAAAGCCTTGACGGGGGACCGGAGATAGTCTCGACGGACACGTCGCTTTTTGCCCTTGGAGTGGCAATGACAGCTTTTGGCGTTAGTTAAGACGGCCGCGGAGACGCGGATTGGGACCTGTCAAAACGGATTGATGAGATCGACCGCGGTTTTTTGTCGTCTCCCGTTGGCATTCTCAGACTCGAACTCTGCGGATCAGCTCTTGCCGACTGACCTGAGCAAGGGGCGTCTCATTCGGATCGTGAGTATATTCATAGTTAAGCTATCGGTGCGATCTGGGTCGCCAACAAGTTGGTCCTCGCTGCAAATGAACGAACGAGAAAAAAACCCAAGTCGAATGCTGCCTCAGGAGGATGAATTCTTTTTAGTATGAAAAAAACCACAGAGAACGGTCACACTGTTAATTTGTGCGGAGAAGAAGGCCGTAAAAAATAAAAAAAAGAATGGGAACAAATATATCGAAATCGATGAAAATGTATTTATCTAACTTGTTACACCCTTTGTTGACTTCTGTTTTTTTTGTTTATTTAAATTATTACCTTTGTTATTGTTTGCCAAATAATTTAATTGTGATTATTTATTTTTTGGGGGTTGGGAAATATTTTCGGTCTCAAAAAAATCAGGAAATCAGCAATTAAAAATATAAAATAAGTTAATTACTATCCATCGTCAGTAACTATTTAAAGAATATAAATAATACTAGCTGTACCCGGCGCGACTTCGTTCGCTTAAAATTAGTTTTGAGTACGGTTGTCAAGACTTTCCCATTTCCACACCACCCCTGAGGTAGAGAAATTGGCGCGTTTTTTTTAATGTGGTATCTCCAATTAAACCTATTCCACTGAAACTTTCTAGGTTTAATAATGTTAATTAATATGATTACTTTAAAACCTCTGTGTAAACAACATTTTTAGAAGATCCTTCAGGAGCGAGAATAATAAGGCTACTGGCAGAGCTAACTCTAGAGCATGCGACATAAAATTGTCCATGAGAGAAGCAATCTTTTCTAAGATCTAGTCCAGCCAGCTTCAAAGTCTGCCCCTGCGATTTATTTATAGTTATTGCAAAGTAAACTTTTAGAGGGAATTGTAGCCTTTTAAACTGAAACGGCAGACTGGATGGTATTAATGGGATCCTGAGTATAAACACTGTTTCCCCCTTCGCGCACCCCGTAAATACTGTTGCTTCGATTACATTCTTATGAAGACCTCTTATTTGCAATCGTGTCCCATTGCATAACTTTGGGGGACTTAAATTT
Source organism: Drosophila prolongata (assembly GCA_036346975.1). Classification (NCBI taxonomy): domain Eukaryota; kingdom Metazoa; phylum Arthropoda; class Insecta; order Diptera; family Drosophilidae; genus Drosophila; species Drosophila prolongata. Next base: position 18,025,352 of record JAYMZC010000387.1, on the reverse strand, counting down.
CGCAATAACATTACGGGTGCTCCAATCCTAAGAGACAGATTATGCTGAGGAATTCCTGGAGGATTCAAAGAATTTAAAAATCAGGAACAGAGTCGACCGATTTATAGGAGACTTCTAAACAATCAAATACATTATTAATAGTGGTTGCTCTTTCATTTTTCGTTGTCAAAATGGCGCGCTCAGATAGCCAATCTAAGCTTTTACATGATATGTTGGAAATGTCAGGAATTATTTTGGATGTAAGGTCTTGAACGTTTTTGACTACATTTCCTAAGCGTGATGTTATAACTATTTTTCCATCAACTGTTGGATGGACGCCATTCCCAATTTTTAAAAGAGTTTCGGCAAAAATTCCTGCAGAACTGTCTCCTTTTAAGTGCATTCTCATATTTTTCGTGAGCGGTAGTTTTTTTTTATCTGTGGCCATAAAAATGAAGATTTTAAACAGGCCTTTATTTCGTCAGCTCTTGTACCTCTTGGCACAACAGGAAGGGTTTGGCGAAAGTCTCCAGCTAGCAGGACTGTAATACCAGCCATCAACATAGTATTCTCATTAATATCTTGCAGGGTTCTATTTATGGCTTCAAGCCCACCTTTATGTGACATTGTGCACTCATCCCAAACAATTAACTTACAATCTTTAAACACCGCAGCCATATTACATTGCTTTGAAATAGAGCAATGAGGTGTTTCTAAATTAACTTAATCCAAAGAAAGTTTAAATGTAGAATGAGCAGTTCGACCTCCATTAAGCAGGGAAGCAGCTATACCGGAAGATGCTACAGCTTGGGCTATTTTTTTTTAACTTCGAACTTTTGCCAACAATAAGTTTGTCAAGAAGGTTTTACCTGTCCCTCCAGGTGCATCCAAAAAAAATATTTCACCCATCTCAGCCCCAACGCTTTGTAAAATTGTATTGTATACGACTTTTTGCTCGTCTGTAAGCAAATTTTCGTTGTTGGTAAGGAGAGTGTTGTTACTTTCATAACTTATTTCTCTTAGATAATCGGTATTATTTTCTTCCAATTCGGCTTCAGGAATAATTGGTTGAGGAAGACCATATTCTTTAAGACATGTTCCACCAATAGACAATACAAAATGTTCAATGCTTATTAGACATTTGTTATAGACTCTTTCCATAATTTCGTCATTAATGTCAGAGTTTACGGGCATTTGTAATGAATGAAGTATATCTTCCGATAAGAAAGTCTTGTACTTATTCCAAAGACCTAAAGGATCCGAGAGTTGACAAAAAACTAACATAATTCCAAAGAGATCACGTAAGTTTTTTGGAACTTGACAAACGCTAGCTTCTGCCAAAGTTTTGTCCCAATGACTATCATCCTCAAGTAAGCCCAATGCTTTGCAAGCTAATTGAAACGTACTGTATATTACGCCACCTACAGTTTTTAAATACGAAAATGAAGTTGGACCTCGTACCTCATGGAGTAAAAGTCTAAGAAAATAACATTCACTGTTATGTGGGTAAACGGTATAAACTCTGCCCAAGCTGAATCCTTTTTAACTCCAGAAAAATGAGGTACGTCACTGCCTTATTTTCTTCTAAGAAACTTTGTATTGTTCCATGTGTAATAGGATGGAACTTCAACATATAAAAGAGTTTTGGCGAAATCATCAATTTTACAAAGTTCAAAGAAAGCGACAAGTGTAGTATTCGAAGGAGTGTTTATCTTCTTCGCTAGTTGATTTGGATCATTGGGATTAAAGTACACACGCTGCCCATTTTCTAAATGTACAGACAATTGCATAACTGCTGGAAATCGTTCGTTTATAGGGAAAGCCAGGATTCTCCACACGGCTTCCGAACTGCTTATATATCTTCCATTTTCATACGTTTTAACTTCATTTCGTCGGTCTTCAAGGGAAAATGAAGCCTGATCGCTGCCTTTATTGACATATTTGCATACGTATTTTATAGACTTAACTGAACTGCAGGCTTCAACATTTATGTGTGCTTCCATTGCACGTAATAGTACTGAATTATATGGCACAACCCAACGGTTGTCTAAAATATTACCATTCTTTTCTACAGTAAAGCCACCATCATCTGAAGCCCTTCTTCGATACAGAGGATAACTATCAATTCCTGTTACTTTTTCCTTTGAAAGCTGACGGGGAAATTTTTTTTAACATTTGCCATCTTTCCATGAATCATATTGGACTCTACGATATTATGTAGCACGGGATCTTTCTGTGGATCTGGAATTTCTGCACATATTGTATCGTCTATTTGATCAACATAAATTCGATTTTTGAGCCAAAGTAGTATATGAACATGTGGGAGGCCACGTTTTTGCCATTCTACAGTGTACATGAAACATTGAACTTCTCCAAACAATTCGTTCTTAACTAAAAGAGTCTTTAGTGCTTTAACTTTTAAATGAAATAATCGCGCTATTATATCATGGCGGTCATAGGCCATCTGACCTGGTAATAATAACTCTGTAATGTCTTTCCACTTAGGATTGTAAGTAAATGTTATAAATAAATCAGGACGGCCATAGTGCCGGACATATGTCATAGCATCCTGAGTTTTCTCATGCATATAACGTGCAGAACTCGTGAATGAAGATAGTAAAATAACCATTTGGCCCAGCTGAGCTGGATTTATATCTTGTCTACCTATAGCGTCTTTAAGGTGTATATAGCTTTCAGCCCTAAGTTTTTCTTGATTGTTTCGAATAAAATTAAGCCGCTCTGCTTCCATTTTGGCACACATATCGACTAAAAACTGACTTAAAAGAGCTTTGAAATAAATTAAATGATTAATTTCACCCTCCCGAATCATTATTCGGTAACTATAAAAATTTAGTGCCGATACGGTTTTTTTTTAATGTTTTTTTGATAGGGGATCTACTTGCGGTATATCAATTGAATATCCATCCTCTCCATGTGGAAAGAGAAGCGGATACTGCAAAGCGTCATAGGAACGGTGTAGTTCATTAATTTTTTGTAATTTTGAATTATAACTTTCAAGAATAATATCTCTCTGTTTGAACTGCTGACCAACAATAAGTAAAGCTACTTCACTTGCTCTTGGTGCATTATAGCAACCCTTGTGAGATCCAGATGGTGTGCGATCGGCATGAATTATCATTTTGTAGTCAGTAGTATTTGCAGGAACTTTGTCAATAGTTGATTTTAAATCTTTAACGAACGGATTAATTTTATGCAACATAGATTGTAAAGCTTTTACCAAATCACGATTCACATCCTTTTCATCCTCACCAACAAAATATATTTGAAGGAACTGTGCTTCTTTTTCCTTTGTAGGCCATAGACTGCCAATTCGGTGATATACCTGACCCTGCCCCTTAAAAGTTGGCATGAAACCTTTTTCATAAACTTTATTACAGCCGAATGAAGTCATTTGAAATAATGAATTGTATTTTCGTAAACGGTCTAAGAAGTGGGCATGCTTGGGATGACCGCCTAGGATTAGGCTCTTAAGGTAAGGTAGGCTCAGGTAATGTTTGAAGTTGGGGAAGTTTAAGTTTTCCGGAACTACAGCAAATTCCGTCAGATTCGTTCTTCCATTTCAAAGCATTGCAATAGTTGCATTTCTTATTCATGGGCCCAATTTCAATAATTTTGTCAGCACTATACGCTATTTGGCAATCATATGTAAATCCAGACATTTTTTTTACTTTCCATAAAAGATGTCCTTCTGACGTCTTATTAGCGTAATATTCCTTATTATACCCGTTACTCGTAGAGTAAAAGGGTATATTGTATTCGTGCAAAAGTATGTAACAGCTAGAAGGAAGCGTTTCCGACCCTATAAAGTATATATATTCTTGATCAGGGTCACTAGCCGAGTCTGTCTGTTTGTCCGTATGAACGCTGAGATCTCGGAAACTATAAAAGCTAGAAGATTGGCATTTTGCATGCAGATTCTAGGAGTTCCACGCCCCCTTTAACGGCCACAATCGCTCATATACGATTTTAAAAATTTAAATATTTCGGAAAAGTAAAAATGCAGTTTTATTGTGTTTATCAATACCTATCGAAATGTAGAAGAAATTTTTCAAATCGGACCATTCGTTAAAAAGTTATGCGTGATCAAATTTCTATCTCCATCTCCCTCGCACTCCCTTTACCTGAGTAACGGGTATCTGATAGTCGGGGCACCCGACTATAGCGTTCTCTCTTATTTTTATCTTTTATTTGTTCTGTATGATCAATCCTAAATTTTTTAAAGCTCCCTTTATTTGGTTGGACTTAGTTCTATCAGAAAATCGAGCTCTCCTTTTGGGAGCTTTTTTTTTTGTGATAGCCTCAACTAATCTTTGTGACGGTGAATCTGTTAACGGTGATGATTCATACAAAAGAAGTACATCGAAATGTCCATTTTCAAGATCACCAGAAAATTTCAATAATTTAACAGGGTTATCTTCTGAACCATAACCGCTATGAAAATTTCCAGTTCGAAAAACATGAAAGCAAACTGAATATACATTAGCAGCTGCTTGAAGCTCACAATCTGTTCCGTAAGTACGGAACTTCATCATTTCCTCTTCATATTGTGCAGAATTTATGAAATTTAGTCCATTAGAGTTTAGTGCGCGCACTTGAAAAAAAATCCCAATTGTTAACAACGTGAGCTACAACTTCCTGGCGAATCACTCCAGAGAAATGTTGTGATATGAAATGGCTCTAAACAGGCAAGCACCATCGCCAATTATTTTAACCACCATATGGGGCACCACCTCACCATTAATACTTAGGTTCTCAATTGACATATTAAAGCTTTAAAATTGTATTAAAGGTCAAAGATCAAATTAAACTTTTACCAAAGTTTTTATAGCCAACTTCAATTAAAGAAGTTAAAAACAAGAGAGAACGCTATAGTCGAGTGCCTCGACTATTAGATACCCGTTACTCAGCTAAACAACTTAATATAAAAATGTTTGCACAACACGAGTAACCGGTATAGCGAATAACTTTCTTTGAAAGGAGTTATCTTTGCCGGGCAATTGCAACTGTGTACAATGTAAATACATACATATGTATATGCTTACATACATACACACATACGCCATTGTTTGACTCAGACCTCCAATTTGGTTAACTTGATTTGATTTGCATAGTTCTTGGGATATAGTTCGGTATTGACAAATGAAAACCATCGCAATTTCCTTTAATAGAAATCCTTATCGAGAATTAACGTTGACTCTGTTGAGCACCTTGGCCAGCTGTTCCAAAGTCATCCGTTAGATGGCGCCATGAAAGGCGGAAATGTAGGCCCTAGCCAGGCTTAAGCGTTTAATGGGTTTTTGGGCGTTAGAGTGGGCGTGGCAAACTTTTATTAGGCCAATCGATAGGTATTGACGAAACAAATACATATCAATTAAAATTTTCATAATAGCATCAAAACTGTGGCCACAGCTTGTGGCTTGTGGGCGTCAGAGGGGGCGTGGCACCATTTTGAAATAAACTTGCGCTGCGTAGGAACTCCTAAAATCTACATGCAAAATGCCAATCTTCTAGCTTTTATAGTTTCCGAGATCTCAGCGTTCATACGGACAGACAGACAGACGGAGAGACGGACAGACGGACATGGCTAGATCGACTCGGCTAGTGATCCTGAACAAGAATATATATACTTTATAGGGTCGGAAACGCTTCCTTCTAGCTGTTACATACTTTTGCACGAATACAATATACCCTTTTACTCTACGAGTAACGGGTATAAAAATCGATTTAGTTATGTCAACTTAAAAAAGCCAACAGTAACTCGCTAATCAATGTTAAAAAGCAACGTGAAAAGCGTTCAAGCACAGCTTATATATCCACAGGACTGACTATTGATCGAAAATCATATTGATCGGAGCTGCAGTTTAAGTTTATAAAATCCAAAACAAATTTAACTTAAATTGCCTCTTTCCCCTCCCCTTTCCCTGCAGCACTACCCCTCCCCCTCATCAGTTTTCTTGGCTGTTGCTCTCTCGGCCGTCGCTCTCTTGGCATCCGCTCTCTGGGTTTCGCTCTCTCGGCAGACTCCCGCAAAATGCAACGCAATAACTTAGAAAATCTAAATAAATTCGTTAAAAATACTTTAAAAAATGTTAAAAACTTGAAAAATTAAACTTAAGCATTTGGGCCATAGAATAACTATTGAGCAAAAAATCATCTTGATCGGAGCAGCGGTTTAGATTTTTTAAATCGAAAAGTTAATTTTAAATGTAGCCCCCAAATTATGGGGGATATCGAAATTTCTTTTAGATTTCTAATTAGGCCTTTTCAAAACCTAAAATTCGGAAAAAACCAAATATCGAAATTCCAACCACTTTAGAAGTTAAGCTTAAATACATCAACTTTTTTTTGCTCAGAATAATGGATGTTGGAGCTGTTTGGGGCCACTGGGGGGACATATCGGATCTTAGTGGGCACCCACGCCCCCAATGGAATACTGTGAAAAAATTTGGTTGCTCTTGCTCTTACGGTTTGGGCTGTGGCCGTATCCCCTTAAAAATCGGTCTTTCGTTTTATAATCTTTAGGGATAATAATAATATAATATAATATATACATATAATAAATTCGTCTTTGAATTCCAAAGTGAACGGTCGTGTTTTTTTTCTGCGCTCCGATTTTGTATTTTTGTTTCGTTTATTCCCATCGGTGGGTTTTATCAAAACAATTTTCATTTTCTTACAGTTAATTCAAACATACATTTAAATTCCGTTCGCTTCGCGAGTGAACTATAAATCTTTGTGCACTTGTGTAATAACACTAAAAAATTGTTTTAATTTCGTTTCTGCTCTGTGTTTTCTTTTCTTGTAACGGCGGGGTTTCTCTTTTGTGCGTTGACCGTCGTAAGTCGTAGTGCTGTTATTAATGTTGCTTTTGCATGCACTTTAACTAATTTACGCTCCCGCTCTCTCGCTCTCTCCTTTGAAAGTTCTAAGCGTGCAGTTACTGCGCTCTTGCGGTACTTATAACTGCTCGCTTATAAATTTCAATTCGATTTGTTGGTACAATGGTTCCAATAGATAAAATGAATAATAATAATTTAGTCTGCTTCTGCAAAAAATGCAGCCTCGTAATCAGGGCTGAGTGAAAATATGGTGCACACCAAGTGCGCCGGTTTTACTGGCCGGACAAGTGATGACCTTTCAAAGGGGCACAATTTGCAGTTTTGTTGTGATGCTTGTGTCGAGGCTGCGAACGAGATGAAATCGTTTATGCGCCAAACTAATGGCGGCCTGAAGGGGCTGATTAGCTGTTTCGGAGTTGCTAGAGATAGTTTTCGCCGAGCTGATGATCTCCTGTCTGCGCAGGATTCGCAGTTTAAGAGTCGTAAGCTATTAGAAGAGTCCCCAAGCGCAAAAAGGCCGCTGGTGGTAAACAGAAAAAAGGAATCACCCCCCAACCTCAATCAAAAAAACATGAGAGCATTCCGCCGGATCAGTAGCTTTTTGAAGCCATATGATCGGGCGACTTTTGGCCGGATAATATGGTTGTAAAAGAGTTCGAGGCTAAGATAAAAGAGAAGGCATATTATTGTGTTTACAGAAACCTGGTTAAATCCGGAGATCTTTAGCTCCGAAGTTTTTCCAGGTAAGTACACAATATATAGGTATGACCGTCCCTCTAGATGGTGAGGTGGAGTCTTAATTGGAGTTGATTCAAACCTCCCGTCTGAGGAGTTATTTTTTGATGAATTCAATACCATTGAATTTATTTGTGTAAAGTTATCGCTTCCTTGTAGCTCTATATACATAACTTGCTCATATATTCCGCCGTTGTCTGAACTTCCTGGTTATTTAAATCACCTTTCCGTTATTAAGTCTGTTGCAAATAAGCTTTCCGATAGGGATCAGTTGGTAGTTCTAGGTGATTTTAATATACCTGGAGTTACCTGTTCCACTGAGGATGGATCGAATGTCTTACTACCAATGGCACAGCATGATTTTATTGACGTCCTGCTTGACATATCCTTATCTCAAGTAAACCATGTTCGACATTCACTAGGTCGCCTACTTGATTTGTATTTTCTATCAAATCCTAAAGGTGTGTTTCTGTCCAGAGTAGCACCACTCACGCAACCTTTTTTTCTTTTTTTAACATTTGCATTTTATATATTGGATCTTCTCTGCATTGAGACTAATAATAAGTATATAGAATCTTAAATTAAAAAACTATCTTACAGCCAAGGTGACTGGCGCGAGATTTAGGGGCTCTAATAACTATTGCTGCGCGCTGGAAAGTCATTGCGTTGCAATCGGGTCCGGTTGGAAACCCTGGCTAGTTAGTTAGGACGCTTTTTGTTTTGATATTTCATCTTTTACGGGTAGAATCCCAAGATCTCTGTGGATGTTGTCGTTCCGAACATACCAAGGTGCCCCAGTGATAGTTCTCATGATTTTTGATTGTGCTCGCTGGATAATGTCGATGTTGCTGCTGCTCGCGTTTCTCCACAATTGGGAGCCGTAGGTCCAGACTGGCTTAAGCGTTGAATTTTAGAGCAGGACCTTGAAGTCCCGGCAGAGGGGGGAGCGCGCGTTTATAAGCCAATGGAGACTATTTGATTTTAGTTTTAGGTGAATTTTCTTAGCTTCGATATATATCCGCCATGTAAGTCTCCTGTCTAGGTGGATGCCAAGGTACGTTACATCGTCAGCTTGTGGAAGTGGCGTGTTATTCATGGTTAGCGGGGGACACGTTTGTCTGTTAAGAGTAAACGTTATATGTTTACACTTTTGCGCATTTACTTTTATACGCCAGTCTGATAACCACCTCTCCACTACAACGAGATGATCAGCTAGTAGTGCTGTTGCCTGAATTGGGCATTTGGACCGACTTATGATAGCGGTATCGTCTGCGAATGTAGAAGTAGTTAGCCGCTCGTTCGTGGGAATATCTGCGGTGTAGAGGAGAAATAGAGTTGGACCAAGGGCGCTACCTTGGGAAACTCCATCCTCTATTGCGTTGTTGTCGGATGTTGTAGTGTTGCATCTCATGGCAAAGGCTCTATTATCCTGTGCTAAGTATCCTGTGAGTGTTTCCCGGCAGTCTCGTTCTGATTTTATGCATAAGGCCATCAAGCCAGACTCGGTCGAAAGCCTGTGCAACGTCAAGGAATACCGCACTGCAGTATTCCCGAAGCTCGAATGCAGTCCGTATTTCTGTTGTTAGTCTGTTGAATTGCTCTATTGTTCCATGGCTTTCTCGAAAGCCAAATTGGTGTGCTGGAATAACGTTGTGCTCTTTTAGATATGGGATTATGCGCGTCAAAAGGCATTTTTCGAGCAGTTTTGACAGACATGAGAGTAAAATTATCGGTCTGTACGAAGCTGGTATTGTGTGATCTTTTCCTGACATTGGTATCATTATGATTACCGATTTTTTCCATTTTTTTTTGGAAAATAGCCAAGTCGTGTAATCCCGTTGAAGAGTTTACTAATAACCTCAACTGCACAGTTTGGAAGTTCTATAAACATTTTGGGAGTTATTTGATCACCGCCTGGGGCCTTTTTTGGTTTCAATTGCTCGGTTTGGTTTCAATTGACGGCGACGGTAGTGCGAATGAATTAGTTGCAGGGTTTGGCTGAAAAACATTTCGAAGGTGTAAATGAAATGTACAAGCTCTGTCTTTGTCGCATCTGGCCCAGCTGCCTGAAGAGTCTCTTATGGGAATTACTGTTTCGGCCGGCGCACTTAGAATTGGTGGGCCCTCCACAAGGGATGCTTAGTGCTGGTGGGTAGAAGTTTCACCAGCTTCCTTAAGACTTTGTTTTGAGGATGGTGATCTGCTGGTTTGCCAAGCACGTCTCAAGCGTCTTTTCTCCAGAACAAGCTGTTCGATTTCAAGGTTAGTGTTGGTGTGTGTGCCCATCCCTTACTTGCGGTGTTGAGACTTTGCTGCTGCGACGAGTACAGACTCTAGTGCATCGGCATAGCAGTCGATGTCTTCCTGGATGTTGAGCTGTGGAGTTAGTTCAATGTGGGAACTTACGCACTTTTTGACTTCAGCCAGTTGGTTCGATGCGACGTCAGCCTGCGAGGGTGCTTGATTAATTCCGGGCTTTGAAGAAGAGTTATGAGCACAGATGAGTGGTCCGATGATAGATCCAAAAGTGATTTTGCTGATATTAGATTGCGAGAAATGTTTTTTGTCACAGCAAAATCAATTACATCAGGTAGTTTTCTAGGATCTGTAGGCCAGTTTGTTGCATGTTTTAATGAGTGCATTATTGCTTTCCTTTGGGGGTCACAAGGCGGGATCTCCAGTGCGTGTGCTTGGCGTTGTAATCTCCTGCTGCAATGAATCGCTAACCAAGTGAATTGTAGAAGTCCATGAATTGGTCTTCGGAGAAGCAGGGTGGGCAGTAGACAGCGGCAATGGCAAGGTTGCAGTTACCCAACTGTAATTTTATCGATGTAGCTTGCAAATGATTTTTTGCAAACCGTTGGTGAAAGTAGTATTTGACGCGGTCTCTTATTAAGATGCCAGTTCGTTGAGTGCGCTGATCCACGTTCTTACTCATTTGTTTATCGTTAGTGCGTAAAGATTAATTATTTAATTAATTAAAACTTTAGTTTACGATATGCGATTTGCATAGCGAAACGCAAAACCTCGCGTTTATTAATTTTTCAAACGTTTTCGACTGATTGACTAATTGTTTTTCCGGAGCGTTAATAAAACACGTCTGCACGCAGCCGAAGTTCGATTGATTTGATTGATTCACGCAACCTGAAGATCCATATCACCCTACAATCGAACATTCATTTGACACGGGTAGAGTTATAGAAGAAAAATCAGAAAAATCAGCAAAAGAATATATTGTTTTCCAAGGCAGTCTTTCTGAGGCAAAATAATTTTATTTCTGGCTTTAATTGGTCTGATCTTTACTTACGCAATAATATGTCCGATGCAGTTAATGTTTTTTACACTGCGATAAACTCATTTTTTAATTCCTGTGTTCCGTGGTACTATCCGTCAACAAGGTACTATCCGTATTTCCAACAAATCACCTTGGTTTAGAGAGAGAGTTGACACACTTAAGAAATGTAAAGTCCAGACTCGTTTTTCCGGAGCGTTAATAAAACACGTCTGCACGCAGCCGAAGTTCGATTGATTTGATTGATTCACGCAACCTGAAGATCCATATCACCCTACAATCGAACATTCATTTGACACGGGTAGAGTTATAGAAGAAAAATCAGAAAAATCAGCAAAAGAATATATTGTTTTCCAAGGCAGTCTTTCTGAGGCAAAATAATTTTATTTCTGGCTTTAATTGGTCTGATCTTTACTTACGCAATAATATGTCCGATGCAGTTAATGTTTTTTACACTGCGATAAACTCATTTTTTAATTCCTGTGTTCCGTGGTACTATCCGTCAACAAGGTACTATCCGTATTTCCATCAAATCACCTTGGTTTAGAGAGAGAGTTGACACACTTAAGAAATGTAAAGTCCAGACTCGTTTTTCCGGAGCGTTAATAAAACACGTCTGCACGCAGCCGAAGTTCGATTGATTTGATTGATTCACGCAACCTGAAGATCCATATCACCCTACAATCGAACATTCATTTGACACGGGTAGAGTTATAGAAGAAAAATCAGAAAAATCAGCAAAAGAATATATTGTTTTCCAAGGCAGTCTTTCTGAGGCAAAATAATTTTATTTCTGGCTTTAATTGGTCTGATCTTTACTTACGCAATAATATGTCCGATGCAGTTAATGTTTTTTACACTGCGATAAACTCATTTTTTAATTCCTGTGTTCCGTGGTACTATCCGTCAACGTGGTACTATCCGTATTTCCAACAAATCACCTTGGTTTAGAGAGAGAGTTGACACACTTAAGAAATGTAAAGTCCAGACTTTTTAGGAAATATAAAAATACTGGTTCTCAATCTGTTTTTGACTACATATTTAAGTGATCGGTCAAGATTTACCGTGCTTAATGCTCAGTGTTATAATAGTTACTTAATCCGTTGTAAGGTCCAGTTCTCTCACGACTCGAAACAGTTTTGTAACCAAGCGTAAATCCAATTCTTATCCTTCCTAACCACAAATCAGGCAATAGCCTATTTATTTGCCCCATTTTTTCAAACGACTTACTCTACTTTAGATTATTCATCACAGCCTTGTTCTCACACCATATCCAAGTCAAACCTGATATTCTGTCCAACTTTAACAAAAAGCCCTCTTCTTTTGGATCTTCTTCGTATTCAGCCTGTTTATTCGCCAGGGCCCGATGGTATTCCTGGGTGCGTGCTTAGGTATTGCGCTAAGGCGCTGTGCAACCCTCTTTACCTTATCTCTAGAAACTTCCCAATTCACAAATATTTGGAAGGAATCATTTGTTATTCCTTTTTTCAAAAAAGGTAGCTAGTTAGAAGCCAGCAGCTACAGAGGTATTTTTAAGTTGTCAGCTATTCCTAAGCTTTTTAAAAAACCATTACTCCTCATTTGCAGTACCTTTCTAGATCAATAATTTCTCCGTGTCAACACGGATTTATTAAACGTAGATTCACAAACACCTTCTAGAGCTTACTACATTTGTGATAAAGTGCTTGAATAGTAGTTTTCAAACAGACGTCATTTACACTGACTTTAGGAAAGCATTTGACTCTGTAAATCACTTACGTCTTGTTCAAAAATTTGACCTGTTACGTTTTCCAGTTGATCTCCTTATATGGATCTCAAGTTATCTGAATATATAGAAATAGTGTACTGCGGACTATAAGTTTTAACCATTTTATTTTGTAGAAAAAAGAGTAATTAATTAGAATATTTTTTTATATTTCGAAATTTAAATTCAAAATTGGTATCAGAACTCCTTTTAATTTAATTAGGAAAGTAGGTGATAGAAACTATAGAATTGGAAAACAAAAGAAAGAAAGAGAGAAAGTCGCAAATCCTAGAGCTCCTCGGAATTTCGGCTTAAAACACAAGAAATACGCATAATAAACCATCAAATTTTTAACAACAACCGCGTAAGCCTGCGCGATTCACCGATTCAATGCACATAAAACAATTGTACTTCAAATAAACAAATTAACATACATTTTCTAGAGGCAAAAAAGTGCAGTGAAATAAATTGCAACACTCAAACGAACCACTTACAAACAGAAGAAATAACTGTAATACAGTCAAACGCAATAGAAACAGAATAAAACCACTCAGAAACAAACAAAAAATCACTCAACTCTCACGAAATAAACACATAACAAAATAAAAACCACAACATGTCGGCGAATAAGCGTGTGCAGGTTGCAACAAGCCCTGATCAGATGGCGACCCGCTTGTCTGATGCAACATCCGTCAAGATGCTCCAACTGATGGATGCCAGATTTGATGAGCAGAAGAAATCTTGGGCCAGGAGTTTCGAGAGAGTGAGGCACGTTTCCTCAGCTCTCTCCAGGAGAAGTTCCAGGCGATGACCGAAGAGATCCATACTCTCACTCAACGTGTGAGCCAGCTGGAGAATGAGGTAAAGGTGGTAGCTGAGCTGAAGCAGCAGGTCCACGACTTGACCGGCAAATTGGTGGCCACCAAACACTGCTGAAGGTTTGGTTGATCAGCTGAAGCAACAGGTTGGAGACTTGGATGCCAGACTGGCAGCCAAATGAGTAGCAGAGGAAGACGCAGCGGTCTCATGTACCTTGCGCTGGCATGGGGGTACCGCAAGCGGAGGGAGAAAATCTTAAAACGCTTTTCAACCGGCTCTGTTTTTCACTCCATTTAACTCCGCCTCCACTGGTGAGATCTATCTACAGAGTGCGGCCCCGACAAACTGGCCAAACACTTGTAGACTCGATTATCCACATAAAGATGGATCACGTGCGTGAAAAAGCGGCGTTACTACGAGCAATAGGGGCATACCGGCGAACTACAAAAACACAACTGAGCTTACAGCTAATTGGTCTGGAGTCTCCAGCACTGATCTACATAAATGAACAGCTGACAAAGCATAATTACGAGGTCTTCAAGAGAGCAATGCATCTCAAAAAGCACAAGCGCCTCACAGCTGTCTTTACTCGCCGTGGAGATGTCTTTGTAAAGATGATCGACGGAGTGGAAGCTCACTACGTGCGGAGCTTGCACGAGCTTTCTGAGCTGACCAACAATTTGGGAGGCCCGTCGAGAAATAGTTCATTTCGAGATTAGTTTTAACGCAGATCCATAGTTATAGTATTTGTTAGATTAAAAATTATTGTAGGTCGCTTTGTTTACTTAATGTTCTCCGTGATGTTTTATCAATTCAATTTTTCATATCTAGTGCGTGAGCAGCTAATAATTTTATTTAAATTTTGGAAATGGAAGACCTAAATGAAGGAAATAGCCATACCCTATTGCGCATACTCACAAAGCAGAGAGTTGGGCTTAAAGTTTGTCACATTAATGCTCAAAGTTTGCCGAGAAAAATCGATGAGTTTAAAAATTTATTTGTAAATTCTGGTCTAGATATTATATGTGTCTCTGAAACATGGCTTGGCGTTAATGTTTGTGATGTTATAATGTCTACCGAGCGGACCGTGTCAGTCATGGAGGTGGTGTAGCAATTTATGTTAGTACAAAATTAGTGTCCAAGTTTATATGTAAACATCCCGACAGCAGCCCAATAGAATACTTATTCCTTGAAATTAAAAATCAGTCCTCACAAAAAAAAATGCTGCTGGGTTGCATATACCGCCCACGTAGGAGCATTAACTATGACGATATTTTAAATAAGCTATCAGACATCACAATAAATTACGAAGATATACTTTTAGCGGGTGATCTCAACAGCAACATACTTCGGGAAGAGCACCTTAAAATTAACATGGAATCACTAGGCTTGAATCTTGTAAACTCCACTTACCCGACTCATTTCAGCAGAACATGCAGCTCACTGTTAGATGTTTTTTTTGTTAGTGATGTTGAAAAAATATGTTTGTATGACCAACTCATTGTGCCGTCGTTTTCAAAACATGACCTTATATACTTGACCTATAATTTTGACCTTCAGTATAATGATAAAAAATAGTATTTAGGGATTTTAATAATATAGACTATTACCTTCTTAACACCGAACTCGAAAAATGCAATTGGAATGACATTTACTGTCTTCCAGATGTTGACGAACAACTCAGTTTGCTTCAACGTAATATTAGTTACTTGTAAAATTGTTTCGTTCCAATCAAAAGTAAACACATTAAACATTTTATTAAACCGTGGTTTAATCAGCAATACAAAAGCGAAACTTTGCATATCAAAAGTGGAAAAGGTATAAGACTCCGCCACATTATGCCCAATTTAAATCATTGAGACACACAGTCACTAAACTTATTGACACCGCAAAGTCAAAATTCTATTTTCGAAAATTCAAAAACTCAACATCGTCTAGTCAAACCTGGAAAGAAATCAAGTCACTAGGGATAGGAAAACAAAAATCAACGCCGGGACAGGATGTTAATGTCGAAGAGCTAAACCAACAACTCTCAGAATGTAATGTACCTGAAATCGACGATAACAATTTGTACCTGAATTCAGTACCTGAACATTTCTGTGATAATAGTTTTAGATTTGTTTGTGTTAATCAGTATGAAGTTCTCGTCAATATTCTTAAAATTAAATCAGACGCAATCGGACTAGACGAAATAAATCCTAAATTCATTAAAATAATACTTCCTATAATTCTTACATACATTACTCATTATACCCGTTACTCGTAGAGTAAAAGGGTATATTGTATTCGTGCAAAAGTATGTAACAGCTAGAAGGAAGCGTTTCCGACCCTATAAAGTATATATATTCTTGATCAGGGTCACTAGCCGAGTCGATATAGCCATGTCCGTCTGTCCGTCTGTCCGTCCGTATGAACGCTGAGATCTCGGAAACTATAAAAGCTAGAAGATTGGCATTTTGCATGCAGATTCTAGGAGTTCCTACGCAGCGCAAGTTTGTTTCAAAAAGGTGCCACGCCCCCTTTAACGCCCACAATCGCTCATATACTATTTTAAAAATTTAAATATTTCGGAAAAGTAAAAATGTAGTTTTATTGTGTTTATCAATACCTATCGAAATGTAGAAGAAATTTTTCAAATCGGACCATTCGTTAAAAAGTTATGCGTGATCAAAGTTTCTATCTCCATCTCCCTCGCACTCCCTTTACCTGAGTAACGGGTATCTGATAGTCGGGGCACCCGACTATAGCGTTCTCTCTTGTTACTATATTGTATTCGTGCAAAAGTATGTAACAGCTAGAAGGAAGCGTTTCCGACCCTATAAAGTATATATATTCTTGATCAGGATCACTAGCCGAGTCGATCTAGCCATGTCCGTCTGTCCGTCTGTCTGTCCGTCTGTCTGTCCGTCTGTCTGTCTGTCTGTCCGTATGAACGCTGAGATCTCGGAAACTATAAAAGCTAGAAGATTGGCATTTTGCATGTAGATTTTAGGAGTTCCTACGCAGCGCAAGTTTATTTCAAAATGGTGCCACGCCCCCTTTAACAATCGCTCATATACGATTTTAAAAATTTAAATATTTCGGAAAAGTAAAAATGCAGTTTTATTGTGTTTATTAATACCTATCGAAATGTAGAAGAAATTTTTCAAATCGGACCATTCGTTAAAAAGTTATGCGTGATCAAAGTTTCTATCTCCATCTCCCTCGCACTCCCTTTACCTGAGTAACGGGTATCTGATAGTCGGGGCACCCGACTATAGCGTTCTCTCTTGTTAACACTGCATTTACAACATCCGCATTTCCTGACTGTTGGAAAATCGCAAAAATTATCCCAATTATGAAAGCCAACAAGGATTATAGACCTATATCAATTCTACCGTTCTTATCTTAAGCCTTTGAGAACATTATGGCAGCCCAAATAAACTCTTATATAGGTGATAATGTTCTACTTAACAACAACCAATCGGGATTCAGAATAAAACGTAGCTGCACCTCGGCAATCCTAAAAATCTCGAACGATATACGTAAGCATGCAGACAAATCCAACGTGACGCTTCTAGTACTTCTTGACTATAGTAAAGCTTTTGACTCTGTTAATCATGAAGTTCTGTGTTCAAAATTGAAAACTCAGTTCAATTTTTCAACAACTTCTGTCAAACTTATGACCTCGTACCTAAAAAATCGTCGCCAGTCTGTAGTAATATCAAATGTTTCGTCTTCTCTTGTAGTCCTTAAACGTGGTGTGCCTCAAGGCTCAGTTCTTGGACCTTTACTGTTTACTCTAAAAAATATTAGTAGCGCCACACAGTTTAAGTCAAAACTCACATTACACCTACAAGATACTAGCACAATATAAAAAAAAAAAAAAAACAACAAAGCGACCCTCTCTTTTCTTTAACCTTTAATGTTTAAGCGTAATTTTAAGAATTCCATTTAAATTTCCAAATAACTATGTCAAATCTGTATTAAAAAGTAATTTGTCCTACGTGACTATCGCACTAATTATAAGTTATCAACTTGTAGCGTTAGGAAAGCATTTTAAAATAAATTGAAATTGAAAATAGCAGGTCACTCATTACTCCTATGACGAACCCGCCTAGAAGGCGTGTACGCCACAATTGTTGTTGCTACTATTATATTAGTTTTAAGAAAGATATCGTGAAGTACAATGAATATTAAGTCTTATTAAGATTAAATAAGTTATAACTAAGTTTAAATCTGTTTTTTTTTAAACAATTTAATAAAATTGTTGGCTCATTTCTGAATTTTTTATGAAATGTTAAAACTTGAAGTTTAGTGTAAGTTAGTTTAGGGCGAAGGCGGGAGCACAATAATGTTCTCTCTCGCTCTCGGCGAAGTCGCCCCGTCCTTGCCAACCTTCGTTAAGCTAGGCTGTAAGTACTTTGTCTAAATATAGAATATTCATTTCTTTGAAATTGAATTGAGCCGTAAAGACATTTTTCTTTCGTTTTCGTTCGTTTTTTGCAATTAATAATATTAGCCACTGCAGTTTTTTCGGTTTTGATTAAATTAGAAAACTCTATGATTTTTCAAAAAATTTTCTATATAATAAAATAACGAAATTTATTTCTTTTATAAATTTATTTGAAAACAATTAGTTTATTTATCTAGTGGTTTCCCACAAATAAAACGGGTAAAATTACCCACAAAAAATTGGCGTCCGAGGCCAAGGGTTCTGGCCCATCCTCGGACCTAGCCGGTTTTAAAAAACCTAAATATTCTCCTATTTCAAAAAAGAAAAAAATAGTGGATCTAAACATAATGCGGGAAGAGAACATCGAAGTAGAAATGGAAGAGGTGAAAGTTCCCGCAACAAAGCAAGCACACAAACATGTAAGTGAAAATACTGTTAAGCAAAACCCAAGCAACGGAGATGCGGGAAACGAAGGTAACACGGAACAGGCAAGAGACATAAAGGACAAATCAGAGAATAACGCTTTATTATACAATAACTACCACAAAGGACCGTTCGTAGTTTACATCGACAAAATTGGTACGACTAACGCTGACAACAAATACACAAGAGCGCCAACAAATCCGCTGCAGTTAAACGCAGTACTTGTTAAACTAAAAATTAATGATATTATTTCGGTAAGCAAAATTGGCTATGTACGCTGCAAAGCTGAGTGCAGATCAGCGATGGCAGCAAACAACATATTATCCTCCGACATAAAAAATAATGGCTATGAACCGAAGATATTAAAGCAATTTATTTTTAAAATGGGCATTATTTTTAATATTCCCGCGCAATTTTCTGACGCTGAGCTCAAAGAGTATATTTCCTCACCAGTGCCGATTCACGACGTCATTCGTGTTAAGAGGAGAGATAGGGAAAATAAAGAGAACTTTATTAACACTACAAGAGTAAAAATTTTATTTAAGGAACCACAAATCCCAAATGAAATTGTGTTTATACCCGTTACTCGTAGAGTAAAAGGGTATATTGTACAGATAGAAGGAAGCGTTTCCGACCCTATAAAGTATATATATTCTTGTTCAGGATCACTAGGCGAGTCGATCTAGCCATGTCCGTCTGTCCGTCTATTTGTCTGTCCGTCTGTCTGTCTGTTTGTCCGTATGAACGCTGAGATCTTGGAAACTATAAAAGCTAGAAGAGTGGCATTTTGCATGTAGATTTTAGGAGTTCCTACGCAGCGCAAGTTTGTTTCAAAATGGTGCCACGCCCCCTCTGACGCCCACAAGACACAAGCTGTGGCCACAGTTTTGATGCTATTATGAAAATTTTAATTGATATGTATTTGTTTCGTCAATACCTATCGATTGGCCTAATAAAAGTTTGCCACGCCCACTCTAACGCCCAAAAACCCATTAAACGCTTAAGCCTGGCTAACGCCTACATTTCCGCCTTTCATGGCGCCATCTAACGGATGACTTTGGAACAGCTGGCCAAGGTGCTCAACAGAGTCAACGTTAATTCTCGATAAGGATTTCTATTAAAGGAAATTGCGATGGTTTTCATTTGTCAATACCGAACTACATATATCCCAAGAACTATGCAAATCAAATCAAGTTAACCAAATTGGAGGTCTGAGTCAAACAATGGCGTATGTGTGTATGTATGTAAGCATATACATTTGTATGTATTTACATTGTACACAGTTGCAATTGCCCGGCAAAGATAACTCCTTTCAAAGAAAGCTATTCGATATAACCGTTACTCGTGTTGTGCAAACATTTGGACTTTAATATACATAATACTATTTAAGAATGTATGTGTTTAGCCAATATAAGTATGTATGTTTAATATTTCTAGTCAATTTATTGCACTCAAAAACATAACATAAACACAGCTGCTGGTGCAGGCCAAAAGCTGCCTGCGCTAAAGCAGCGCTGGTGCTGATGCTCGTGCTGTAAAGCTGCCAGCACTAAGAGATCGCCGAATTCAAATTGATAATTTGAACTTTTTGTCCTTTTTTCCTGTGGTCACTATAATTCACATTATGTTAAAAAAAAAACAAAAAACAAGAAAGGAATGCTAACTTCGGGCGGAGCCGAAGTTAATATACCCTTGCAGAATATTATGTACATTATATTCTCCAAAATTATTCATATGATGCATTCTTAATACTCAAAAAAAATCCCAACTTCCTAACTTTAAAAACACCAAAGTTATGGCATTTCCAATCGTTCAGTTATATGGCAGCTATAGGATATAGTCGGCCGATCCTTATGAAATTTGATAGGTCGGATTGATTTGCCAAAATAAAACCCATAGAAAATCCCAATTTCCTAACTTAACAAACACCGAAGTTATGGCATTTCCGATAAATCAGTTATATGGCAGCTATAGGATAGAGTCGGCCGATCCTTATGAAATTTGGTAGGTCGGATTGACTAACCAAATATAAAACCCATAGAATATCCCAGCTTCCTAACTTTACAAACATCAAAGTTATGGCATTTCCGATCAATCAGTTATATGGCAGCTATAGGATATAGTCGGCCGATCCCCCTGCAAGGGTATAAAAACACAAGAAGGCATATTTATATTAAGTTGTTTAGCTGAGTAACGGGTATCTAATAGTCGAGGCACTCGACTATAGCGTTCTCTCTTGTTATACCCTTGCAGAGGGTATTATAATTTTGGTCAAAAGTGTGCAACGCAGTGAAGGAGACATCTCCGACCTTATAAAGTATATATATTCTTGATCAGGATCACCTCCTGAGTTGATATAGCCAAGTCCGTCTGTCCGTCTGTCTGTCCGTCTGTCTGTTTCTACGCAAACTAGTCTCTCAGTTTTAAAGATATCCAACTGAAACTTTGCACACACCCTTCTTTCCTTTGCACGCAGTATTATGTCGGAACGGCCGGGATCGGCCGACTATATCCTATAGCTGCCATATAACTGATTGATCGGAAATGCCATAACTTTGATGTTTGTAAAGTTAGGAAGTTGGGATTTTCTATGGGTTTTATTTTTGGCCAATCGATCCGACCTACCAAATTTCAAAAGGATCGGCCAACTATATCTTATAGCTGCCATATAACTGAACGATTGGAAATGCCATAACTTTGGTGTTTTTAAAGTTAGGAAGTTGGGATTTTTTATGAGTATTAAGAATGCATCATATGAATAATTTTGGAGAATATAATGTACATAATATTCTGCAAGGGTATATCAACTTCGGCTCCGCCCGAAGTTAGCTTTCCTTTCTTGTTTTATACTCAAAAGTTAACGTGAGTCCGTACGTGCCGTTTAGCCAATGTTTTAGGTGTTTTAGATTTGGACACTTTGCTCAGCATTGCAAGCAACAAGAACAAAAATGCAGCAAATGCTCACTCGCTCATAGCAAGGAGCAGCAATGCTCTCAGGTTGTCTGTGCCAACTGCAAGCAGCAGCATATAGCGATTTTCCTTGAATGCCCAGCACGAAAGTGCCAAAACTGAATGACATTAGAAAACCTCTCCCGAAATGAAAACAAGATTAGATACTCCTCCCTATTCCAAATTCTAGACGAAGTCGAATTTGTCAATTTACTTTTTTGTTTTTAATTATTTATTTAATGTTAATTTTTAATTTTGTTTTATGTCTATTTTATTTTACTATTATTCAATCAACTTTACATGTCTTTAAAAATGCTACACTACAATATTCAGAGGGTAACGGCTAACAACAACAAACAACTGTTAGAACAATTTTGTTAGTAAACCACGTCCTGATGGATATGGTGATGGTGGAGAAGGAATTTATTTGAAAAAACATATTCGATTCAGACAAATTAATTGCAACACAAACCTAGAAGCAATAGGCATTTGCACGACTAATTTGAAGCACAATGTCAGAATTTTCAGCATTTATGCAGCACCAAATTCGGACAATAGTTCCTTTGAGCAAGGCTGTAATGATATTCTTAGCATTGCAGCTCAATCAAAGGGACTAGCTATTATAGGAGGTGATTTTAATGCAAAATCTAGCATATGGGGGAATAGGGTGCATGATGCTAGAGGTGGCATTTTGGAAAATGCCCTGCTTAACTCATGTTTCTATTGTCTTAATAATGGCTCTCCCACATATTCACACAACCCTACAACCCTTCAATAAATTTAACGCTTTCAAAAAACAACAATTTAAACTTGAAATGGACGTCATTTAATTCGAAAATTTCAAATGGCAATCATTTCCCCATAATTTCAAAATAGATCAATTTTCATCTGCTATAAAATCAAAAAAACCTGACCGCAAAAAAATTTTCAAAAATTCAAATTTCGACTATAGAAAACTTAATAATTACTGCTAAGGCAATCCACTCCAACAATTTAATTGACATAGATGCAAACAATAAATACTTACCTAAGAAATGCAGGGACGAGAACTCTGACAAACTCTTTAGATTAAGAAACGCGAGTAGACAAAAATATTATAAAACTAAACTATATGCAGATGCTATTGATTATATTAATAGCAATAAAAAATTGAATAACTATTTTTATAAGATGGGAAAAGTAAATTTAAATAATTTGGCTGAAGAAATTTCAAACCCCTCCTCAGCAAAGAATATGTAGAATAAAATTAAATCACTTAAGCTTTACAAACAAATAAAACCCTCCAAAAGAGGAATATCTGACTTTGAACACGTTGAATTTTTAAGCCAAATAGCCACAGCCCCTAACACTGCGGAATGCTCAGCGAGCTTCTTCCGATTTGATCTTCTCTATACATATAATGCCTCCAGCTTCACGACACATGATCTTCTTGACTTCCTAAACACACGTAATCCTGACTCAGCTAAAGGACTAGACAACATATCTTACAGAATGCTTCTAGCACTCCACTCGAACAAGTAGCTACTCTGGTATCCCTGCTTAATAACAGACCTATCTGCCTACTAAGTGTTGTTTTCAAGTGCTTAGAAGGTTTGATAAAACTGAGAATGGAAAAACCACTCTACAGCTCATTGTATAAACGATGTAATAAATAACATAGCCAATCCATGTAACGGCCGCTGTTTTAGATTTAAGTAAAGCTTTTGAAGCAATTAATATTCCCATTCTGGGTCAGAAATTAATAGATTTGGTTTTTAACCACTCACACATTAAATTCCTTTTAAATTTCCATAATAAACGAAGTCTAACTATGGGACAAGCAGAAGTCACAGTGTGCAAAGGGGTCAGTCAGGGAAGCTGTCTAAGCCCAATTCTGTTTAATATTTATACAGCTGAACTACATAAAGGTAATAATCTCGACAGTATCCTATTTCAATACGCCGATGATTTCTTCTTAGTTTGTTATGACAAAGACTTTTCTTCGGCTCAAGAGATACTACAAAATAAAGTTAATAGCTTTAGGGTAATGTGCAATAAAATTAACTTGACGTTCAATGCGGACAAATCCTCGACAATACACATCAATCTTAGAAGAAGGCCATTAAGGGTCTCGTGCAATAATAGTATATTTAAAAATGCAGATAGTGTTAATTACCTAGGTAGTATAATAAGTGCCAATAATTCCTCCGTCCAGCACTTTAAAAAAACGATATCAAAATCTAATCAGACAAAAATGTTCCTACAAATGTTAAGTGGCTGCCGCTTTGGGGTACATCCAAGAAAATCTTTGCTTTTTTACAAGTCATTTATCAGGTCCAGATATGAATACGCCAGCTCATCATTTGCAAATATTTCTAAAACGGTTCAAAACTGTAATAATACGCACGCCAACTTACATCTTAGAAAAGCTCTAGTGCTTATCAGATCTACACCAACTAATATAATTTACAACCTCGCAGCTGAACTCCCCCTAGAGTACAGAATCAAATTTGCAACAGCAAAGGAGTTTGCCAAAACGTTCGCTCACGGACTACCGGCAGCGAGGCTACTGTCCAAAAACACTAGCTTCGGCAGAGTGTATGCCGAATTTAAAAAACATATTCGATAGCATTGCTCTTATAAGTCCCTTATCTCTTTCTACACGTGTAACGACCTGATTCTTTAGTTTTTGCTCGCTACGTAAACGTGCGTCTAGCTCAGAGAGGTTGTGCGTTCGTTCCACCAAATTTATATTGAGTGACTGCCCGTGACCAAAGGATAACGCCAGAAATGATTAGGTTGGTGCTGGTTTATTGAGTCTCTAAAATATAGCCTTATTGCTATTATTCTGCTGCCCGTTGTCGCTGTCTTCTGCTGCGTTGCTCCTGGCTCGCTGCTGCTCTGCTCCTGGCGTGCTGCTGCGTAGCTCCTGGCTTACCGCTGCGTCGCTCCTGGCCTGCTACTGCGCTGCTTTGGCTTGCTGCTTTGGGTGACTGAGATCGGGTCGGCTCCACCAAAAACCCTGGATGTTATGCGAGCTTCCCTACCGGGGCCGGCAAGGTGTATCGCCTAGCAGGTGAACCGAAGTTACGCCTTATCGCCTAGCCACCTTTATCGCCTGGCTTCCGGAGTTCATCCTGGACTTTGTCGGCAAGGTGTATCGCCTAGCAGGTAGAACAAAGTTCTCCCTTATCGCCTAGCCACCTTTATCGCCTGACACCGCGCAAGGACTCCCTAAGTTTGATTTTACCACGACCTAGCACCGTTGGATCTCAGCGTTGTAGCCTCAGCCTTGTAGACTTGTCGTCGTTCGACGTTTTGACTTTGCGATCTTGATCCTTGGGCACTTCGGTTTCGATTTGTACTTATTCCGCGTTCACGCACTCGCTCTGATTCTCGCACTCGTACTGTCCCGAGATGCGCTTGCGCCGTCCTTTTATAGGCGCTGTAGGTGCCGTTATTTCCCTCGGGTCCAAGGTCCACTGAGGTACCGTTTATTCACGGTGTGTCCTCTTTAGGCGGGTCCGAAGTCCGCCAATTCACCGTATGACCTCGTTGCCCATGCCATATGAGGGTCCAAGGTCCGAATGTTTCCCGTTTGACCTGGATGCCCTTCATTTCTCCGGCTTTCTCGCCTCCTCCGCTGTTGCTACGTCGATCTCCTGCATCCTTCCTAAAAGACTTTACTCGTACAGCTCCTTGAAAGACTTGAACTTTCCCGCGATTGTTTCCCTAAAAGACTTTTCCATGCAGCTCCTTGAAAGATTATTTCCCCAGACTGTTTCCCTGTTCCCCAGACAGTTCCCCGTTCCACAGACAGTTCCCAGTTCCCCAGACAGTTCCCAGCTCCCAAACAGTTCCCAGTTCCCCAGACAGTTCCCTGCGTGGAATTCGAATTTTCCCGCCCAGACATTTCCCCAAACTAAAAGTCACCATTTCGTTTTCCCTCGGTCCGGCAACTCCCTGGAATCTCACCACGATCGCGTTTATCGATTGTGGGTTGATTGTAGTGTTGCCATCGTCGTTGCCCTTTCGTTGGCTTAAGTTGCCATTTGAATTTTTGAATATAGAAATAACCAATTTTGTTAACCCATCGATCGCAACTATCGATCGACCGCCTATCTCGGCGCCCCCGTCCCTATTGCCTATGTCCGGCAACCCATTACTCCAAAATGTAAATAAACAAACCAATTTGTGTATTAAAACCTTCAATGGCCTTTTATTGGGCCCTCAAGACCCTCACTACCCCGCTTGCCACCCGGATGCGGTAGCGGACGCCATCTACCACTATTAGCTTGGCCCAGCAACTGCTCCGAGCCCTCTGCACCTGCCTGCCAGCCTCGGATGCCACCCTCGGCGGCCACCCTCCCTCGGCCACCTCCTCCCAGCGGCTGCTGTCCGCCGACTGCTGGCGACTCATACGCGGCCTTGCTGGAGGGGTCCGAGGCTCCGGGCATGACGAGAGCCGGGCTAATTTCGGCGGCCGTGCGGCTGGCTTTCCTGGCGGCGGCCACACCCAGGGCCCCTTCTCCAGACCCTCCGGGTCTACGCCGAGCCGTTTTGGTTGGCCGCGGCGATGGCGTTGGCACCCACGGCGGCGGTGGAGGCGGCGGTGTTCCCGCTCCGTGCCGAGGTGCCTGGGATGGCCGTGGTGCCTGCAGTGGCGATGGTGGTGGTGGTGGTGGTGTCGGCGGCTGCTCCGGAGGTCCCGGCTGTGCCCAGATCGCCGCCTCTTCGGCCTCTGCCTCATCCAGCCGCTTCTGCCACACTCTGGCTGCGGCGGCTGCCCGTGCCACCGCCCGCTGCGCGAATACTCTCCGCACCACCTCCGCCCGGGTTGCGAATATCCGCTTCACCTCCTCCGGGCGGCCCGATGACGCAGCGTCGCCCAAGCGATCCGCCCGAATCCGGCTGCGGCCTCCGTATTCTCCGGAATGCCATCCGAACCTTCGCCGCCCGACGTGGCTCGTCCTCGTCGTCTGAGGAGACTCACCGTCTCCGTCCCGGTGTCCTCCTCCTCTTCTTCCGATGAGGCCAGGTCGATCGTTGGCACCTCGGCCTCCTGCCCTGCCGACCGGAAGCCGGCCTCCTCCTCCTCCAGCTCCACGTCGGTGATCTGCTTCTCGTCCTCCGATTCGGGGTTCGGCGACGGGGACCGCGACACCAGGGGGGACGCCTGCAGCTGGAGTGCGGAACCTGAGTCCCGCCTCCATCTCGCCGCTGGCTGTTGCCCGGTGCTGCCTCCCCGCCCGTCTCCCCTCACGGACTTACTGTTGCTGACGCTGCTTGTTTTCATCTTGGCGACCTGATTTAAATAGGCCCGTCTTGTGGCGCTCGCGCGCTGACGAAACCTCGGTTTCCTATGTTCCTGGTTCCGTTATCCGCGGCGGCCTTTGGACTTTCCCTTGCTACGGGCTCCGACGGGTCCTCTCTTTGGTGTGCGTTACCCGGTAACGGTATCCGCATCCTATGACCCTCCCTCTCCCGCTCTCGCGCTCCTATTGCATCTGTGTGAGTTCGATACTGTGTATCGTCCTCTCCCTCTCTTTGGATTCACAGTGCGCCCCCGCTAAGTACGACTTTGATCTTTGGTTTTGGCCACCAATGAATTGTTGTTTTAATTGGCTAACGTGGGCGGTTTTTTCTTCCCAGTATTTTCATGCCGCAAATTGCATATCACCGGCGAATTAAAATTCATTATCTTAAAAGGCCCGTCATATTTTGGTGCCATTTTTGCGGCGAATCCTTCTGCAGCCTTGGACAGATGATGTTCCTTAGCCCAGACTGTGTCACCGATGTTCGGTTTCCATGGGCGTCTACGTAGATTGTAGTGGCGTGCCTGATCCTGCGCTGCCTTTTCCATATTTCGCCTCACCAGCTCAAAGATTTCTTTCAGCTTCTGTGCGTTCTCGGCCGGAGTTTGCGTTTGCCTTCCTGTGCCGATTGTTCCTTCGTCGTACAGTGCGCTGGGTAACCTAGGCTCTCTTCCTTGCGTAATAAAGGCGGGCGAATATCCCGTGGATTCAGCCACGCTCGTATTCACGGCCAACTGCAGTTCCGGCCACTTTTCGTCCCAAGTCCTTTGGTCTGCCCCGGTGAACTGGGCGATCATCGTTTTCACCGTCCTGTTGGCTCTCTCCGTCGGGTTTTCCTGGGGCGTGTATGGGGCCGTAAACTGGTGTCGGACGCCTAATTCACCCAGGAATTTTTTAAACGCCCTGCCGGTGAACTGAACGCCATTGTCTGTAATCAGCACCTTGGGTACGCCGTATCTTGCGAGGATCCGCTCGCGGATCGCCTTTTCCAGAGTTTCCGTCGTTGCCCTTTGCATTGGCACCATTTCGGTCCACTTGGAGAACCTATCTACCAGCACTAGTAGCATAGAATTCCCGTGTTTGGAGCGGGGCAGTGGTCCGACGAAATCTGTGCATACAGTGGCCCACGGCTCTTCCGGTACTTGGGTTATCATTTTCCCGGCCGCCTGTAGTTGGCTTGGCTTATATCGTAGGCAGCTCTCGCAGTTTTGCACATATGTCACGGTGCATTCCCGGCCAATGGTATCTTGCAGCGACTCTGGCAATTGTCTTCCGACTGCCCATGTGGTCAGCTGTCGGTGAGTTGTGGTTCTCCGACATTACCCGCCTCCTGGACCCCGTTGGCACGCACAGCTTCCATGATGTGACATCCTCGTTGCCTGCTCTGTGTGGTATGTGGCGATATAGCTGGTCGGCTTCCGTCATGTAGTCTGGATATTTTTGGGGATTTTGGGAAATCTTGCTCCGCATATCTCTTATCCAGTTACACTCGCCGGTTTCCTTGTGCTGTTCCTGTGTTTTTACCCGTCGACACGTTTCTGGCAGTGGCTGTCGTGATAGTGCGTCTGCTATTATATTCAGCTGGCCCTTTCTGTACGCGATCTCAAAGTCATATTGCTGCAGTTCCAGCGCCCATCGTGCGATTCTTCCGGTTGGGCTCTCGATGCTATTCAACCACTTCAGTGCCATATGATCCGTGATCACTTTGAAGTGGTAGCCCTCCAAGTGTGGCCTTAACTTGCGTATTACCCAAACAATTGCCAGGCATTCCTTCTCAGTCGCTGAGAAATTTCTTTCCGATCCATTCAGGGACCTACTGGAATACGAGATCACCCTCTCGCCTTAGTCGGAATTCTGTGTGAGAATAGCACCGAGCTCGTAATTGCTGGCGTCGGTCTGCAGCACAAACGTCTTTGTGAAATCTGGGCATGCTAAGATTGGGTCCGCGATTAGCCTGGCCTTGACAGCTTCAAACGCCTGTTGATGGTCCTCTGTCCATTCCCATTTTGTGCTTTTCCGGAGCAGGCTATTCAACGAATGCACCAACGTTGCAAAATCTGGCACAAAACGCCTTTATCATCGGCATCGGGTATGCGTCCTTTATGGACCTCGCGTTTATTTGCCGGAAATCCACACACAGCCTCCACTTTCCAGTCTTCTTTCTCACCATGACTATTGGTGAGCTGTAGGGACTCCTGGACGGCTCGATACATCCTTTTTCCAGCAGCTCGTCTACCTTGGCATTTATCTCACCCTGCATTTTTGGATTTTTAGGGTAGTACCGCTGTTTGACTGGTTGGTCGTCCTTCATGGTGATCCTATGTACGGCCACATTGGATGTTCCCTTTATTCCTTCCTGTTCGTCCAACTTGGCTTTTAAAAATCCCTCCACATCCTTTTCCGCAAATCTTTTGGGTGTTTCAACTATTGCCACTGACAGTTTCTCCTCCAGCCATCCTCCTCGTCCACTCTTTGCCGGTATCGACGCGCTGTGTCCTGCGCACTCGACTTCGGCCCCGATTCTGGTGAGGAAATTCCATCCCAACACCAGTGCGTCGATCAGTCCTGGTAAAAGCAGCTTTGAAATTGTTTTCGTGCCCAGTCCAATTTTGGTCTCCAGCTGTGATTTTATTTCCCCGCAGCGACCGTCTGCCATCCATACTTGCCTTCTCGTGGGTCCGACACTTCCTGCCGCCTGCAGCCTGTCCGCCAGCTCTTCGCTGATGAAACTCGCCGTGGCGCCGGTATCCACCGTGGCCTTAATTTTACTTTCACCTATGAGCACCGTGGCGGACAGTTTCATTTCTTCCGCCTGCAGGTCGCCCATTAATTTCGAAAGGCAGCACCTTGCGATCCCTGGCCGCCCCTCGGAGGCTGGGGTCGCTGGGCGTTTCCCGACCCGGAACAGCACTGAACCGTCCGAACTCCTATTCTTCCGCATCGCCAGCAGAACGTAAGCCGTTGGTTTCGGCATTCCTTTGCCCAGTGGTCTGGACCCCCGCATCTGCGGCAGGGCTGGGTAGGATTTGCTACATATCCGCCGCGATTGTTTGCTGGTTCGTGGCCGCGCGGCGTACTTCGTGGTTGTGCGTCCGGGTCCTCCTGGCACCGCCTGCACACCGCACCCTGGTCTGATCTTGGCCTTGGTATTGGGTGGCTCTGCCCTTGCTGCTTGCGGGGATTGTTTTCTTCGGCTCAAGAGATACTACAAAATAAAGTTAATAGCTTTAGGGTAATGTGCAATAAAATTAACTTGACGTTCAATGCGGACAAATCCTCGACAATACACATCAATCTTAGAAGAAGGCCATTAAGGGTCTCGTGCAATAATAGTATATTTAAAAATGCAGATAGTGTTAATTACCTAGGTGTATAATTAGTGCCAATAATTCCTCCGTCCAGCACTTTAAAAAAACGATATCAAAATCTAATCAGACAAAAATGTTCCTACAAATGTTAAGTGGCTGCCGCTTTGGGGTACATCCAAGAAAATCTTTGCTTTTTTACAAGTCATTTATCAGGTCCAGATATGAATACGCCAGCTCATCATTTGCAAATATTTCTAAAACGGTTCAAAACTGTAATAATACGCACGCCAACTTACATCTTAGAAAAGCTCTAGTGCTTATCAGATCTACACCAACTAATATAATTTACAACCTCGCAGCTGAACTCCCCCTAGAGCACAGAATCAAATTTGCAACAGCAAAGGAGTTTGCCAAAACGTTCGCTCACGGACTACCGGCAGCGAGGCTACTGTCCAAAAACACTAGCTTCGGCAGAGTGTATGCCGAATTTAAAAACATTCGATAGCATTGCTCTTATAAGTCCCTTATCTCTTTCTACACGTGTAACGACCTGATTCTTTAGTTTTTGCTCGCTACGTAAACGTGCGTCTAGCTCAGAGAGGTTGTGCGTTCGATCCACCAAATTTATATTGAGTGACTGCCCGTGACCAAAGGATAACGCCAGAAATGATTAGGTTCGTGCTGGTTTATTGAGTCTCTAAAATATAGCCTTATTGCTATTATTCTGCTGCCCGTTGTCGCTGTCTTCTGCTGCGTTGCTCCTGGCTCGCTGCTGCTCTGCTCCTGGCGTGCTGCTGCGTCGCTCCTGGCTTACCGCTGCGTCGCTCCTGGCCTGCTACTGCGCTGCTTTGGCTTGCTGCTTCGGGTGACTGAGATCGGGTCGGCTCTACCAAAAACCCTGGATGTTATGCGAGCTTCCCTACCGGGCGTAACCGAAGTTACGCCTTATCGCCTAGCCACCTTTATCGCCTGGCTTCCGGAGTTCAACCTGGACTTTGTCGGCAAGGTGTATCGCCTAGCAGGTAGAACAAAGTTCTCCCTTATCGCCTAGCCACCTTTATCGCCTGACACCGCGCAAGGACTCCCTAAGTTTGATTTTACCACGACCTAGCACCGTTGGATCTCAGCGTTGTAGCCTCAGCCTTGTAGACTTGTCGTCGTTCGACGTTTTGACTTTGCGATCTTGATCCTTGGGCACTTCGGTTTCGATTTGTACTTATTCCGCGTTCACGCACTCGCTCTGATTCTCGCACTCGTACTGTCCCGAGATGCGCTTGCGCCGTCCTTTTTATAGGCGCTGTAGGTGCCGTTATTTCCCTCGGGTCCAAGGTCCACTGAGGTACCGTTTATTCACGGTGTGTCCTCTTTGGGCGGGTCCGAAGTCCGCCAATTTACCGTATGATCCCGTTGCCCTTGCCGGGCACGGGTCCAAGGTCCATCGAGGTACCGTTAATTCACGGTGTGTCCTCTTTAGGCGGGTCCGAAGTCCGCCAATTCACCGTATGACCTCGTTGCCCATGCCATATGAGGGTCCAAGGTCCGAATGTTTCCCGTTTGACCTGGATGCCCTTCATTTCTCCGGCTTTCTCGCCTCCTCCGCTGTTGCTACGTCGATCTCCTGCATCCTTCCTAAAAGACTTTACTCGTACAGCTCCTTGAAAGACTTGAACTTTCCCGCGATTGTTTCCCTAAAAGACTTTTCCATGCAGCTCCTTAAAAGATTATTTCCCCAGGCTGTTTCCCTGTTCCCCAGACAGTTCCCCGTTCCACAGACAGTTCCCAGTTCCCCAGACAGTTCCCAGCTCCCAGACAGTTCCCAGTTCCCCAGACAGTTCCCTGCGTGGAATTCGAATTTTCCCGCCCAGACATTTCCCCAAACTAAAAGTCACCATTTCGTTTTCCCTCGGTCCGGCAACTCCCTGGAATCTCACCACGATCGCGTTTATCGATTGTGGGTTCTAGTGTTGCCATCGTCGTTGCCCTTTCGTTGTCTTAAGTTGCCATTTGAATTTTTGAATATAGAAATAACCAATTTTGTTAACATATCGATCGCAACTATCGATCGACCGCCTATCTCGGCGCCCCCGTCCCTATTGCCTATGTCCGGCAACCCATTACTCCAAAATGTAAATAAACAAACCAATTTGTGTATTAAAACCTTCAATGGCCTTTTATTGGGCCCTCAAGACCCTCACTACCCCGCTTGCCACCCGGATGCGGTAGCGGACGCCATCTACCACTATTAGCTTGGCCCAGCAACTGCTCCGAGCCCTCTGCACCTGCCTGCCAGCCTCGGATGCCACCCTCGGCGGCCACCCTCCCTCGGCCACCTCCTCCCAGCGGCTGCTGTCCGCCGACTGCTGGCGACTCATACGCGGCCTTGCTGGAGGGGTCCGAGGCTCCGGGCATGACGAGAGCCGGGCTAATTTCGGCGGCCGTGCGGCTGGCTTTCCTGGCGGCGGCCACACCCAGGGCCCCTTCTCCAGACCCTCCGGGTCTACGCCGAGCCGTTTTGTTGGCCGCGGCGATGGCGTTGGCACCCACGGCGGCGGTGGAGGCGGCGGTGTTCCCGCTCCGTGCCGAGGTGCCTGGAATGGCCGTGGTGCCTGCGGTGGCGATGGTGGTGGCGGTGGTGCTCCCTGCGGCGGTGACGGTGGTGGTGGTGGTGGTGTCGGCGGCTGCTCCGGAGGTCCCGGCTGTGCCCAGATCGCCGCCTCTTCGGCCTCTGCCTCATCCAGCCGCTTCTGCCACACTCTGGCTGCGGCGGCTGCCCGTGCCACCGCCCGCTGCGCGAATACTCTCCGCACCACCTCCGCCCGGGTTGCGAATATCCGCTTCACCTCCTCCGGGCGGCCCGATGGAGCAGCGTCGCCCAAGCGATCCGCCCGAATCCGGCTGCGGCCTCCGTATTCTCCGGAATGCCATCCGAACCTTCGCCGCCCGACGTGGCTCGTCCTCGTCGTCTGAGGAGACTCACCGTCTCCGTCCCGGTGTCCTCCTCCTCTTCTTCCGATGAGGCCAGGTCGATCGTTGGCACCTCGGCCTCCTGCCCTGCCGACCGGTAGCCGGCCTCCTCCTCCTCCAGCTCCACGTCGGTGATCTGCTTCTCGTCCTCCGATTCGGGGTTCGGCGACGGGGACCGCAACACCAGGGGGGACGCCTGCAGCTGGAGTGCGGAACCTGAGTCCCGCCTCCATCTCGCCGCTGGCTGTTGCCCGGTGCTGCCTCCCCGCCCGTCTCCCCTCACGGACTTACTGTTGCTGACGCTGCTTGTTTTCATCTTGGCGACCTGATTTAAATAGGCCCGTCTTGTGGCGCTCGCGCGCTGACGAAACCTCGGTTTCCTATGTTCCTGGTTCCGTTATCCGCGGCGGCCTTTGGACTTTCCCTTGCTACGGGCTCCGACGGGTCCTCTCTTTGGTGTGCGTTACCCGGTAACGGTATCCGCATCCTATGACCCTCCCTCTCCCGCTCTCGCGCTCCTATTGCATCTGTGTGAGTTCGATACTGTGTATCGTCCTCTCCCTCTCTTTGGATTCACAGTGCGCCCCCGCTAAGTACGACTTTGATCTTTGGTTTTGGCCACCAATGAATTGTTGTTTTAATTGGCTAACGTGGGCGGTTTTTTCTTCCCAGTATTTTCATGCCGCAAATTGCATATCACCGGCGAATTAAAATTCATTATCTTAAAAGGCCCGTCATATTTTGGTGCCATTTTTGCGGCGAATCCTTCTGCAGCCTTGGACAGATGATGTTCCTTAGCCCAGACTGTGTCACCGATGTTCGGTTTCCATGGGCGTCTACGTAGATTGTAGTGGCGTGCCTGATCCTGCGCTGCCTTTTCCATATTTCGCCTCACCAGCTCAAAGATTTCTTTCAGCTTCTGTGCGTTCTCGGCCGGAGTTTGCGTTTGCCTTCCTGTGCCGATTGTTCCTTCGTCGTACAGTGCGCTGGGTAACCTAGGCTCTCTTCCTTGCGTAATAAAGGCGGGCGAATATCCCGTGGATTCAGCCACGCTCGTATTCACGGCCAACTGCAGTTCCAGCCACTTTTCGTCCCAAGTCCTTTGGTCTGCCCCGGTGAACTGGGCGATCATCGTTTTCACCGTCCTGTTGGCTCTCTCCGTCGGGTTTTCCTGGGGCCGGTTGGGCTCTCGATGCTATTCAACCACTTTAGTGCCATATGATCCGTGATCACTTTGAAGTGGTAGCCCTCCAAGTGTGGCCTTAACTTGCGTATTACCCAAACAATTGCCAGGCATTCCTTCTCAGTCGCTGAGAAATTTCTTTCCGATCCATTCAGGGACCTACTGGAATACGAGATCACCCTCTCGCCTTAGTCGGAATTCTGTGTGAGAATAGCACCGAGCCCGTAATTGCTGGCGTCGGTCTGCAGGACAAACGTCTTTGTGAAATCTGGGCATGCTAAGATTGGGTCCGCGATTAGCCTGGCCTTGACAGCTTCAAACGCCTGTTGATGGTCCTCTGTCCATTCCCATTTTGTGCTTTTCCGGAGCAGGCTATTCAACGAATGCACCAACGTTGCAAAATCTGGCACAAAACGCCTTTATCATCGGCATCGGGTATGCGTCCTTTATGGACCTCGCGTTTATTTGCCGGAAATCCACACACAGCCTCCACTTTCCAGTCTTCTTTCTCACCATGACTATTGGTGAGCTGTAGGGACTCCTGGACGGCTCGATACATCCTTTTTCCAGCAGCTCGTCTACCTTGGCATTTATCTCACCCTGCATTTTTGGATTTTTAGGGTAGTACCGCTGTTTGACTGGTTGGTCGTCCTTCATGGTGATCCTATGTACGGCCACATTGGATGTTCCCTTTATTCCTTCCTGTTCGTCCAACTTGGCTTTTAAAAATCCCTCCACATCCTTTTCCGCAAATCTTTTGGGTGTTTCAACTATTGCCACTGACAGTTTCTCCTCCAGCCATCCTCCTCGTCTACTCTTTGCCGGTATCGACGCGCTGTGTCCTGCGCACTCGACTTCGGCCCCGATTCTGGTGAGGAAATTCCATCCCAACACCAGTGCGTCGATCAGTCCTGGTAAAAGCAGCTTTGAAATTGTTTTCGTGCCCAGTCCAATTTTGGTCTCCAGCTGTGATTTTATTTCCCCGCAGCGACCGTCTGCCATCCGTACTTGCCTTCTCGTGGGTCCGATACTTCCTGCCGCCTGCAGCCTGTCCGCCAGCTCTTCGCTGATGAAACTCGCCGTGGCGCCGGTATCCACCGTGGCCTTAATTTTACTTTCACCTATGAGCACCGTGGCGGACAGTTTCATTTCTTCCGCCTGCAGGTCGCCCATTAATTTCGAAAGGCAGCACCTTGCGATCCCTGGCCGCCCCTCGGAGGCTGGGCGTTTCCCGACCCGGAACAGCACTGAACCGTCCGAACTCCTATTCTTCCGCATCGCCAGCAGAACGTAAGCCGTTGGTTTCGGCATTCCTTTGCCCAGTGGTCTGGACCCCCGCATCTGCGGCAGGGCTGGGTAGGATTTGCTACATATCCGCCGCGATTGTTTGCTGGTTCGTGGCCGCGCGGCGTACTTCGTGGTTGTGCGTCCGGGTCCTCCTGGCACCGCCTGCACACCGCACCCTGGTCTGATCTTGGCCTTGGTATTGGGTGGCTCTGCTCTTGCTGCTTGCGGGGATTGTTTTCCAGCTCGAATTTCTCCCGCTGCTGGTCGAGCTCCTCAAATTCGTCTGCCAGCGCCATCAATGTATCCAAATTTCGACATTCATATGGGCGCACGAACATTCGGAGTGCCGGCGTGCTGTTCTCTTTTATCCTCTACAGCGTTTCTTTGGTCGACATATTCAGTAGCCGCATCAGGGTCTGCATGTCCACCATAAAATCTTTGAAGCTCTCCCCGTAGGCTTGCTTCCTCTGTCTGACCTGGTCCGCCAGCTTCGCCATGTATCCTCGGGGCAGAAAGTAATTTTGGAAGCAGTATATGAAGTCTCCCCAGGTCTCCCAGTGCCGATTGTTGGCGATGAACCACTTCAAGGCTCTGCCTTGGAGCAGCTCCGGCATTGCTCGTGGGATATGGTTTATGACCGTAAGTCACGACTGACCACTCTACTTGCTCCAAAAATTCCAGCGGCTTGTCGTTTCCGTCGTAGCAGAAATTCCACTCCCGGACCTGCTTGGCCACCTTCGCGTAGTCCTGCGTGTGCGTCCTGGAACTCTCCTTTCTTTCCCGGCTATTCTCCCGCTGCCGGCTTGCGTGGCTTGCGATGCTCGACACATCCAAGCTTGCTATTAGGCCCTCGGCACTTGCGGTTGTGAGTTTGAATTTTTGGCGTGGGCATTTTCCGGAATTTCTTTTCCAGGCCCGTTACCAAATCGGCGATGTCCGGCTCCTCTGCCGTCTGGTCGACGAAGTCTCCCAGAGTCTTTCTCATCGAATCGACTGAGCCCTCCAGTTCTATTCCCAGAACATGACTCACCTCGTCGAAGTCCTCCTTCCTGAGATTATAAATCCAGGACTTCCCCATCTCGGAACTTTTGTTTCCTTGGTCAGGACAATCACTCTTGGGCGCCAGATGTAACGACCTGATTCTTTAGTTTCTGCTCGCTAAGTAAACGTGCGGCTGGCTCAGAGAGGTTGTGCGTTCGTTCCACCAAATTTATATTGATTGACTGCCCGTGACCAAAGGATAACGCCAGAAATGATTAGGTTGGTGCTGGTTTATTGATTCTCTAAAATATAGCCTTATTGCTATTATTCTGCTGCCCGTTGTCGCTGTCTTCTGCTGCGTTGCTCCTGGCTCGCTGCTGCTCTGCTCCTGGCGTGCTGCTGCGTCGCTCATGGCTTACCGCTGCGTCGCTCCTGGCCTGCTACTGCGCTGCTTTGGCTTGCTGCTCCGGGTGACTGAGATCGGGACGGCTCCACCAAAAACCCTGGATATTATGCGAGCTTCCCTACCGGGGCCGGCAAGGTGTATCGCCTAGCAGGTGAACCGAAGTTACCTTTATCGCCTGGCTTCCGGAGTTCAACCTGGACTTTGTCGGCAAGGTGTATCGCCTAGCAGGTAGAACAATGTTCTCCCTTATCGCCTAGCCACCTTTATCGCCTGACACCGCGCAAGGACTCCCTAAGTTTGATTTTACCACGACCTAGCACCGTTTGATCTCAGCGTTGTAGCCTCAGCCTTGTAGACTTGTCGCCGTTCGGCGTCTCGACTTTGCGATCTTGATCCTTGGGCACTTCGGTTTCGATTTGTTTTTATTCCGCGTTCACGCACTCGCTCTGATTCTCGCACTCGTACTGTCCCGAGCTGCGCTTGCGCCGTCCTTTTTATAGGCGCTGTAGGTGCCGTTATTTCCCTCGGGTCCAAGGTCCACTGAGGTACCGTTTATTCACGGTGTGTCCTCTTTGGGCGGGTCCGAAGTCCGCCAATTTACCGTATGATCCCGTTGCCCTTGCCGGGCGCGGGTCCAAGGCCCATCGAGGTACCGTTAATTCACGGTGTGTCCTCTTCAGGCGGGTCCGAAGTACGCCAATACACCGGGATATAGTTCGGTATTGACAAATGAAAACCATCGCAATTTCCTTTAATAGAAATCCTTATCGAGAATTAACGTTGACTCTGTTGAGCACCTTGGCCAGCTGTTCCAAAGTCATCCGTTAGACGGCGCCATGAAAGGCGGAAATGTAGGCGCTAGCCAGGCTTAAGCGTTTAATAGGTTTTTGGGCGTTAGAGTGGGCGTGGCAAACTTTTATTAGGCCAATCGATAGGTATTGACGAAACAAATACATATCAATTAAAATTTTCACAATAGCATCAAAACTGTGGCCACAGCTTGTGGAAAATTAGAGAGTTTTCTAATTATTAGTAACCGAAAAAAAACTTGGCGGTGGCTAAAATTATTAATAGCGAGAAAACGAAAACGAAAAGAAAAGGTGTCGACGGCTCAAATCAATTTTAACGAATGCTTATATATTTTTTGACAAAGTACTTAGAGCCTAGCTTAACGAAGGTTGGCGAAGACGGGGCGACTTCGCCGAGAGCGAGAGAAACTTTATTGTGCTCCCGCCTTCGCCCTAAACTAACTTACACTAAACTTCAAGTTTTTATTTTTAGCAATTCAATATAATTCAAATTTGAGCGTACACCGGCCCCGTTGAACACCCATCGGGCTTCAACACAAGGGAAGCGGCGCCAACTTATGAATGGCCCGCCGGAAAAGGCCTCCTCCACTAGTCCGCACGTCGACGACCCTGACCATGCCGTCCTCCCCTGCGTGCCTGGCGATTATTCTGCCGAGGAGCCATTGTTGGGGCGGCAGGTTGTCCTCGGCCACGAGGACGAGATCTCCCTCGCTGATGTTGGGCTGCTGCTGGTGCCCCTTGCCCCGTATTTGGAGGCCCAGGACATATTCCCGGGACCATCGCCGCCAGAACATTTGCCTGACTGACGAGACAAGCCGCCATCGCCGCAAGCAGTTGAGACCCTCCTGGTCCGGGGTCCGGAGTGCTGGTGTGGCGAGTAGCGGCCCGCATGTCAGTAGGTGCCCGGGTGTCAGCGCCTCTCCGTCGCTTGGGTCGCTGCTGATTGCTCCGAGCGGCCGGGAGTTCATCACCGCCTCGATTCCCACGAGGACTGTCCCCAGCTCTTCTGCGCTTAGGAGCGCGCTGCCCATCGCCCGTAGGAGTAGGTTCTTGGCAGTTTTGACACCTGCCTCCCATAGTCCGCCCATGTGCGGAGCCCCCGGTGGTGTGAAGCGAATTCGCATCCGCTTTTTGATGCGAATTCGCGCATCGCGTCGGCTTCGTCCTCTATCCTCTCTCGAAGGGCCCGGAAGTGGCGACTCGCTCCGACGAAGTTCGTTCCGTTGTCGCAATGGACGACTTGGGGACATCCTCGGCGCCCAACGAACCTTTGAAAAGCCAATAAAAAGGAATCTGTGGTTAAATCTGAAACAACTTCTAGATGAACCGCTTTGGACGCAAAACAAACGAAGAGCGCAATGTAGGACTTATACGGAGGCCTACCACGAATTTTCAATGTCGTATAGACAGGGGCGGAGTGCACGGAGACGATCTGCGGGAAAATTTCCCATAATTTGTGTCATTAGTCGAGGCTTACACTTAAAGCAGCGTATGCATGATCGAACTATCTGACTGCAGACCTCCTGAGCGTTTACGATCCAAATACGCTGTCGAAGGAGACTCACAAGGGCTCGTGGACCAACATGAAAATTGGAATTGTGAAGATGCCGAACATAGCTCTGCACAAATTGGGAGCGTTTTGTCAACAACAATGGAAACTTGGCATCGTATTATATAGGAGCATTAGCTAGTCGCCCCCCAACTCGCAACAAAGAAAAGTGACACCAAGTCCCCTTGTCTTCATGGATGAATGGATTCAATCGCTGAAGACTTGGGCAAACTCTGGATCCTTTACGAACTTTTTCTCTTTCTTCATGATACTCGTGCTTCTGTAATATCTCGACAATTTTTAGAAAAGCTTCATTATATTCAGTCGGCGACAAAGTTTTTTCAAATACCATACTTTTGTCTTTGCATTTTCTTATGAAGCGGAACATATAAACGAATACCCGAAGCAGTTTAAGGTGTGACGAAAATCCCTCGATGACATCTACCAAATCCAAATTTCTTACAGCAGTGGTCAGTCCGACCGCAGTCTTCCTCGATTCTTGTAGTAGGACTTCTTCATCTAGTTCAAAGTGTGCATTCTGGGGCCAGTTTGCATCTTCCTCTTTTAAAAACGCAGGTCCAGTAAACCATATTGACTGTATAATTTCGTCGACGTCACAACCTCTTGATACAATATCTGCTGGGTTTTGTTTCGTTGGAACATGCCGCCACGTAGCTTCACCTGACCACTCTTGAATCTCCGCTACTCTATTCGATACGAATGTGGATAATGAAGATGGATGAGACCGGATCCAATGAAGCGTAACTTCAGAATCCGACCAATAAACAATCCGTTCGATAGGTACCTTTAATAGGGGCTTGATTCTGTGGCAGAGATCTGCGAGAAGGTGAGCGGCACATAACTCAAGCCTTGGGAGTGTTTTAGTCTTGAGCGGCGCTACTTTAGACTTTGAAGTCAACAGCGATATTTTATAACCTTCTGCAGTTTTGCTACGAATGTAGACGCAAGCTCCATAAGCTCTTAAGGATGCGTCAGCAAAGGCATGTAATTGGACCGGTGACATCGGATCGGTATGCACAAACCGGGGAATAGATATTTCCTCTAATTTAGACAATGTAATTTGTATCATATTCCAAGCTGTTTCCAAATGAATAGGAATCGACTCATCCCAATCTAACTTATTAAGCCAAAGTTCCTGCAATAGGATCTTTCCTCTAATTACAATCGGACTTAATAAGCCGAGGGGGTCAAACAGCTTCGATGTCACCGATAGTATGTTCCGTTTTGTCGCTCGGAGACCCATGACAGCAGTGTCAATTTGAAATTTGAAGGCATCTTCGTTAGGCAACCACGATATTCCTAACGCCTTAGTTGACTCTGAGTCCGAGATAGGTATGGATTTAACTGTGCTCTCAGATGCGGTAACGTCAGGTGAGTTTGAAAACCACTTTGTCAATTCAAAACCTGCAGTTTGAAGAACCTGAGATACTTCAGACTTAATAGTCTTTAACTCCTCTACGCATGCAGCACCAGTCAACATATCATCGACATAAAAGTCGGATCCAATAACCTTAGCAGCTCTAGGAAAATAAACTTTGGCAGACTCACTTAACCTTTTTAAACACCGAATAGCCAAAAACGGGGCTGGTCCAGTACCATATGTTACGGTGTTGAGCTTGTATAATCTCAAGGACTCAGAGGGGTCTCTTCTCCACACTATAAGTTGAAACTGCCTATCTGCTTCATTCACCATCACTTGGCGAAACATTTTCTTTACATCGGCGGTCAGGGCAAACCTATGCAGCCGGAAGCGCAGTAACGTTGAGTACAACTCATCTTGGATTGTCGGCCCAACCATCAAAATGTCATTTAGAGACTTCTGAGTTGACGATTTACAAGACGCATCGAAAACGACACGTAACTTGGTTGACGTACTTTGCGGTCTCAGAACACATTGATGTGGGATAACGTAATGTGGGGCAGAAGGAAGTTTATCTGTCAGAGACATAAGGAAACCTAAGGAAAGGTACTCCTCCATAAATTCTAGGTGCATTTCCTTCATCTCAGGGTCTCGGGACAGCCTTCTTTCAAGCGACAAAAACCGCCGTTTTGCAACTTCAGAAGAGTTGCCTAACTCATTTGGATCCGATTTAAACGGCAGTCTTACTTCAAACCGACCTGATGGCACAATTTGAGTAGTCTTCCGGTAGTGTTTTTCACATAACTTTTGCTCAGGTGACAGAATTTTCTTTAAAGATGGCATTTCTTCCAGTGACCAAAACTTCTGTAGTGTGCTGTCAATAGACACTAAAACCTCTTCACTACAACTGAAACTTTTCACAACTTCTGTAGGGGAAGATCCCTTATATCTACCCGATACAACCCAGCCGAAGAGGGTTTTCTGAAAAGTTGAAAAGTCAGGACCTTGTCTAATTTGTCCAACAGCTAATAATTCGAAAAATGATTCTGCTCCTATTAACATATCTATTCTTTGTGGCTTGTAGAAATAGGGGTCTGCTAGTGGTAGGTTCTTTGGAATTTTCCAGTCATTGATATTGACCGACTGGTCAGGATGATATCCTGATATTGATTTCAAAATCCAAAAATCGAAGGAGAACTCACTACCATTTGTACGCGACTTCACCATTGTGTGTACCTTTTTCTTAACTTGAGAATTGGACTCGCCAATACCAAGTAAGTTTATACACGACTCCTCTTTACGGATCTGTAAGCGGTGAGCAAGGTCCTCTGTTATAAAATTCGTTTGGGACCCAGAGTCAAGAAGTGCTCGGGCCCAAATATATTCACCGTTTTTAGTTCTTACACTTACGATCGACGTGGCTAAAATCACTCTGTCCAATGATGTCGCATGCATAACATGTGACGTGGAAGGCTGATCTTGATTTAAAGAGGGAGAAAGAATCTCTTTGGGTGGTGGCAACGCTAAACTATTTTTGGACACTGTATATCTATGCAGTAAAACGTGATGCGAGCGGCCACAAACTCGACATTTATTAAATTTGCATTTTGAAACAGTGTGACCCTTTCGCATACAATTGATGCATAAGGAAGCAGATTTTACAAAGTCGAACCTTTGCATAACCGAAAGGCGACCAAACGGACCACAGTTCGCTAGGATATGGTCTCCTGCATTGCAATATGTAAAACTTTGCTGGGATTTACTGTTGGACGACGAACAAGAAAAAGAAGCTGCGATTATGTGGCTTGCGCGACATAACTTTATCTTGCTTTGGTTTCGTCGATTCTTCAGCGGATAAATGCTGGTATCGGCGGTTTAACATTTTTTCAAAATCGGACCAAAGCGGTAACCTTTCATAATCTAATTGTTCTTCCCATTTTTGTTTGGTCACTGGGTCTACTCTGTTCGAAACAAGATAGATTAACATTGCATTTGAAATCGATAACAAAGAACCGTATATAGATGATACGGTGTCGTTATTTTCGGAAGACTAAACAATGTTGAAATATTATTCATAAAAATTAAACATTCGTTATCATACACTTTTTTCAGGCTGATCATAGCCTTTTCATAATTGCTCTCGGTGACTTTGTAGGCCTTAATAGTTCCCAAAGCTTCACCAGAAAGACAAGAAATTAAGTGATTGAATTTTTCTATGACGGGAATGCTGTCGTCTTGACGAACAAGAGTTTCGAAAAGGCTAATGAAATTCTTAAACTCCGAATATTTGCCGCTGAATTTCGGCAATGCCAAATTCGGAAGTCGAGCTCGAGTTGGGGCTACAGAAGCTGATCCAATTATTTTGGTTTCGCTTGCCGTCTTCAAGGCTGAGATAAGCGACATTATTTTTGCCTTGGTTATTATTGAAAGCTCTTCCAACTCTTCTCCGAACTCATCGCCATCATCTAAATCTTCGATCTGTTCTTGTATTTGAGTTGCCTTAATAATAGAAGCATTTAAAATCTCTAGCCGACAAGATAGTTCTACTTCTTGGATCGGAATCTGGCCGGCTTCTATTCGATCATTTAATCGGCGGATGCTCATCACTGGTTTTTTGAGCTTATTTTTAAGATCCGCAAGAAGTTCAAGAGATTTTGGCTTATCTGGACTCATTTTAATTTATTTTTTATTTTTATATATAAACCACGAAAATAAATAAATATATATATATGAATAAATTATTTATCCAAGAATAATAATTAATAAAATAAATAAGTTTTAATAGAGGATAATTGTTCAATTAGAACGACGACAAAATGTTAAATAAATTTTCGAAACAAAATACTAAGAGTAAATAACAATTTAATTTAATTATTAAATTTGTTCGAAAAAATTATTTTAATAATTATCCACAACGAAAACGACGAAAAAAAAATATTAAATTGAATATCGAGCCACGAGGTATCAAAATTAACAGTGGTTGCAAATGACGGCAAAAATCAGTATACCCGTCCGAATGCAGGGTAGCGCGTCACTTTGATCTTCAGCGCGCCAAACCAAAAGTCCAACAACAATTACAACGATGCTAACGGCAGACAAGCGAAGCGAAAAAGGAAAACGAAAAAGTTATCCGCTGCAGCTGCTTGTATGTGAGGGCTTATGTATTGGTTATGTATAGCGGCTGGGATGATTTTACCAACTATTAATTTTCGAGTTTCAATAAATAAATTGGGGGCGACAGTGATTGCAATAATATAACACAATTATGTAAATGTTGCGTCCAACGGAGGTTCAAATAGGTTATAATGTGTATGTGTATAATAAATTTTGATTTAATTTTTTATTTTTATTTATTATGAATAAATGCATGCACAACTAGCTCTACTATATCGATACGTCTGTGCCAAGAATTGAAAGCGAGGTGCAATTTTTCAGCACAAGACAATAAACAATTAAATTGTTTTTCTTATAAACTCAATTTTTTGCACAAATACCTCAGGTTCTGCTTTAGGGTCTTTCAATCCAGCTGCCACTTTCCTTGTGCACATTGAACAATCGCAGGGCATCCCTCTCGCAGCAGTTCTTTTGTGGCGAACAGGGTATTTCGCGACCGGCACGATATTTTAAGCAGGAGCTGCTGTGTATTTTCTGTCCACACCGACACGCCGCGGGCAACAATAAAGCACTATGTATGTATGTAATTGAGTGCTTTGAACTGCACTTGCACTTGCACTTGCTTAAATTAATAATTTAAACGTCCACCCGGGGGCGCCATGGAAAATTAGAGAGTTTTCTAATTATTAATAACCGAAAAAAAACTTGGCGGTGGCTAAAATTATTAATAGCGAGAAAACGAAAACGAAAAGAAAAGGTGTCGACGGCTCAAATCAATTTTAACGAATGCTTATATATTTTTTGACAAAGTACTTAGAGCCTAGCTTAACGAAGGTTGGCGAAGACGGGGCGACTTCGCCGAGAGCGAGAGAAACTTTATTGTGCTCCCGCCTTCGCCCTAAACTAACTTACACTAAACTTCAAGTTTCTATTTTTAACAATTCAATATAATTCAAATTTGAGCGAACAGCTTGTGTCTTGTGGGCGTCAGAGGGGGCGTGGCACCATTTTGA
This sequence comes from Drosophila prolongata, assembly GCA_036346975.1. Taxonomy (NCBI): domain Eukaryota; kingdom Metazoa; phylum Arthropoda; class Insecta; order Diptera; family Drosophilidae; genus Drosophila; species Drosophila prolongata. The sequence continues at coordinate 17,980,827 of JAYMZC010000387.1, read as the reverse complement.
AACAAACTTGCGCTGCGTAGGAACTTATAAAATCTACATGCAAAATGCCACTCTTCTAGCTCTTATAGTTTCCAAGATCTCAGCGTTCATACGGACAGACAGACAGACGGACAGAGGGACAGACGGATAGACGGATAGACGGACAGACGGACATGGCTAGATCGACTCGGCTAGTGATCCTGAACAAGAATATATATACTTTATAGAGTCGGAAACGCTTCCTTCTACCTTTTACATACTTTTGCACGAATACAATATACCCTCTTACTCTACGAGTAACGGGTATAAAAATGGCCAACAAATTTGAAATGAATTGTTTATTAAAAAAAAAATCAATCTAATTATTTCTAAAAGTATGGATATAATATACACAGACGGCTCTGTGTTGGACAGTTTTGCAGGTTGTGCCTTTGTCCACATAAACTCGAACACAACAAAAAGTTTTTACACAAAAGCCTAGTACTCAGATCGACACACGAGTTCGCTAGCGTTAAAACTTTAATCTTTCCAGTGTGACCAAAATTTCGAGAGTTCATCAGAATAAAGCGTGCTACGGCCGTACTGTCAATTAGCTGGGTTTGTTGACAAGCAGTTAAAATTCAAATATCGTATTTGCGGGAAAGATCCTTTCAAAGATATTATTAAATACCTTGGCAAGGCAAGTCTGCCGCTGTACAAAGAAATTGAAAAACAATACAATTTAAATTTAACAGTTGTTGTTTTTTAATTTATTGCTAATTCTTTGCTAATTCAAAGTTCATAGCTGCACTTTTATTGTGTTTTTTCGTACATTCTTGACCTAAAAAACATTTTGCTCTGACAAGAGGCAAGATAGTATTAATTTTATTTTGTCCTCACCTATAAACTCCTGCAATCGACTTTTGCGAGTTTTTTGAGTTTTTCCCTCCATTTCTCATAATGTTCAGTGAGAAGCGCACGCCAAAAGATTACATTTTTTAATCTTTTCGCTAGGGTTCACCCAAAGTTCATTTCCGCAGACTGGCACGCTATGCAATTTTTTGGTATTTTTGGCGTCGATCTGAGGACCGAGGTGAAAAAAAAAGGTGGACGAAAAGTGAAAACTGTCATCGCTGACTGAAGAACTCACTGCACTAGAAAAAGCCTTAGATTTTGCTATTATGCAAAACTATCCTATGATAGCATTTATGACCGACAGCCTTGGGGCAATTCAAAACATCAAGAACAAGTACACCAACAACTGCATATCACAAAGCATACTGAAAAAAATAGAAAATTGTCAACATTTATTATCAGTCGAATTACACCACATATGTACCTAGTAACGTCAACATTAGAGAAAATGATCTGGCAGTATAGCTGCAAAAAATGCGAGAAGCACCGACTTGTTTATATCTGTCGGATGGACGCTCAACGATGCCATCAATTACATGTTTTGAAACTGGATTGGGAAAGAGCATACAGCTTGTTCTCTTTCGAGCGCAACGAGGGATATTCTCTTATCCAACCTTACATAACTTCCAACACTGCTCAAATACACTGATATATATCGCCTGCTCAGTCAGGAGCCAATGAATAATTGGACATCGATAACTCAATTTATACATTCCGCTAACATAAACATTCCGCTAACATTAACACAACAATAACACACTGCTCACATTTTCACAATAACACTTTCACACCTCACCTCATAATAAACAACACAATTAATCGCATAAACAATTACACACAAAACATTGTTAACATAATCATCGTTCATCGCCATCATAATATCATCACTAGAAATGCTCGCACGATTTTTACTCAACGAAAATTTTATTTTCTTGAAATCTAATTTCATACAACGGCTGTGGCGTTAACCCGTTATATACGGGGAGGCCAAATAAATCTTCATCCTCTACGGACAGAAAGTAACTTAATACAAAAAAAAAAAAGCAAAGGAGCTAAGATACCAGAAGTAGGAAAATACTAGAAATCCCGAATGCGGGAAAAAGGGAGAAAAAGGGAAGGCAGTCACGCGGCAATCGTGGAGGTTCTCTTCTCTTGGCTTCGCGGAACGAATGAGACGTGTGATCGGTACACGGCTTCGAAAATCAACCTGTGCTCCTCGAGTTTTTCCGCCGGTTGAGGATCGCAGGACAGGCCAACCGTGACGCCTGACACGACCGCTCTCGGCCTTCTGATCGCGAGTGTTCCGCCAGTTTAATTTAGCCAATTTCTACTCTGTTGTTCGTTGGTGATTTTAAAGGGGTTAGTACGACTAGGTTCTTATGCGGTCAAGACGATGTAGCGGACTCAAGTGATCACCTCCCGATCATATAAGAAAATCTAACCTCATTCCCACAGTGGCTTTAGGCCTGAACGTCCTTCCCGTTCACCACAGTAGCCGTAGTTCCGCCCCTAGTAAGATATTACCTCCTTCTATTCGGTCCATTAGCTCCTTCGTCTCCTACGTATTTTTGGGGTTTGCGCGTGGACACCCGTCGGATCCGTTATCCAGTAGTTTCCCCACTTCCTTCGTAGTTTTGTTGTTTGCGCGTGGACACCCGTCCCGTCGGATTCGTTATCCAGTAGTTTCCTCGCTTCCTTCGTAGTTTTGGGGTTTGCGCGTGGACACCTGTCCCGCCGGATCCATTATCCTAGTATATTCGCCTTTGTCAAAGTTTTAGTACTTGCGCGTGGACACCTGTCCCGGCCTGTCGACCGAGTCGAATCTTTCCGTCCACTTACTACTTACTGCAAAGTATCCTCCCGGCTCGGCCTCGCCCGGTGGATTTTTCGCTTCCGACGCAAAATACAGGACTCGAACGCGAAATACAGGACTCCAACGTCCGCAAAGTACCCTCCCGGCTCGGCCTCGCCGGAAGGTCCAGCCCCTGACGCGAAATACAAGAATAGGACTCTACACGACTAGCGTCGTCTGCGTTTTCCTCGACAGAAATAAGAACCTTCGGTAAAGACTCCCCATCAAAATTATACGTTCGCCTGTGGAGCGGAACTCCTTAGTCCGGGGTTTCGGTTATTTACAAATTTCTTATAAAGGACTCTTGGATCCGACTGAGATCTGTACCCCGGCCAAGAAAGCATCCTTACACTCCTAATTTTTTTTTTTCGGACGTTGATGCTCTATGATCAGCGCAAACAAGTGGCCCTTACGACACCAAGCAGTGCTTGTTACGCGCGGAGCCTAATAGGCGTAAAAACGAGATCGCGAGAAGTTAAAAGCACAATGTAGAAGCTGACAGACTAAGTTAGAAATACGTACGAGACTAATACTAATACTAATTTTGTGCTAAGTAAGATAAAATTAATGATTTTAGGCTTGGCAAAGAGTCGGTAGTAGAAATAATGTGGTATAGTCTATTATAGTCGTTACACAGTACTCTAAACGGTTCATGCATATCAAAGTTAGATCTACAAATATTTAATGTAAGAGGAACATAGTTCCTGGTAATTCTATTAGGCACGGAGAAGCTTATGCGACCCAGTAACTCGGGACTCTCCACATCCCCGTGAATAAGTTTATAGATAAAAGTTGTGCCAAGCATCGTTCTACGGTTTACTAAGGATGGTAGATTAATTAGGAGAAGTCTACTAGAGTAGGATGGTAAAATAAGGCTTGCATTCCAGTTAAGGCCCCGTAGAGCAAATAATAAAAAGTTCTTTTGCACAGACTCTATCAGGTCTATATGTACACCATACTGAGGACTCCAAACTGCAGAACAGTACTCCAGGATTGGACGGACTAGTGAAATAAACAGAGTCTTTGTAACATAGGGATCATCGAATTCCTTTGACCACCTTTTAATAAATCCAAGTACTCCCCTGGCTTTATTCACCATTGAAGTAATATGGTCACAAAACTTAAGTTTAGGGTCAAGGAGGACGCCAAGGTCATCAACATGCGTAATTCTAGACAACGCGCAACCACCCAGCATATACGTTGCATATTGTGGGTTCACCCGAAAAAATATCATTACTTTGCACTTAGCGCTATTTAAATCCAAAAGATTTTCACAACACCATGTTTGAAAAGCGTTTAGGTCAGATTGTAAGTCTGAACTGCTAGAAATTTCGTTATATTGCAGGCATAACTTAACGTCATCTGCGTACATAAGGACACGCGACTTTGTCAAGACTAGAGGGAGATCGTTTATAAATAAAGTAAAAAGAAGTGGGCCAAGGTGGCTTCCTTGTGGGACGCCTGAAGTAACTCGGATCAAATCAGAGATCGAGTTTTTAAAGAGGACTCGTTGAGTCCTACCACTCAGATAACTTGAGATCCATGTTAGAAGATCACATGGAAACCCTAATAAGTCTAGCTTTAATACAAGAAGCGAGTGATTTACTGAATCAAACGCTTTACTAAAATCAGTGTAAACTACGTCAGTCTGCATGTTCTTTCTAAAGCCATTTATTACAAAAGACGTTAGCTCCAAGAGGTTTGTCGTCGTAGATCTTCGCCTTATAAATCCATGTTGACATGGAGATATAATCGATCTACAAAGATGTTGCAAATGGGGTGTAATAGTGTTTTCGAAAAGCTTTGGGATGGCGGATAATTTGGATATGCCTCTGTAATTACTTGTATTGCATTTATTTCCTTTCTTATGAAGGGGAATGACAAATGACTCCTTCCAAATAAGAGGGAAATGAGATGTTTTTAAAGACAAGGTAAACAATTTGTACAGAGGTCTACACAGAGTTTCAGCACAGTACCTCAGCACGCAGCCTGGAACTCCGTCCGGACCCGGTGAATAGACAGGCTTAACTTTATGGAGATCCAAAAGAAGGGAGCTTTCGCTTAACTTCGGACAAAAAATCAAGTTCGACTTGGGAATGGCATTTGAATAAGACGGATTTGGACGGGATGAAACAGAATATGTTGTCTGGAAAAACTGGGCAAATAGATCGGCAATTGCCTGATCAGAATTTGCCGTAGAGTTTTCAAATGATAGTGATGCAGGGTAACAGGCTGATTTACGCTTAGTGTTAACAAAATTATAAAACTGTTTTGGATCTTGTGAAAATTGGACCCTACAACGAGTCAAATAGCTTTTATAACACCGGGCGTTAAGCACGATAAAATCTGACCGAGCCCTTAGGTACCGAGAGAAGGCAGATTGTGAACCGCACATTTTAAATTTATTGAAAAGTCTGGACTTAATATTTTTTAGGTGGGACAACTCTTTAATAAACCACGGAGGTTTATTTGAAATTGACGGATAGTATAACGGAACACACAGATAAAAGAAGGAATTCAATGCATTATAAAAGATATTAACGGCCTTAGCCACGTTAGTGCATGAATAAAATTCGGACCAGTCATAGCCGGATATAAAAGTATTTAAAAGATGAAAGTTTGCCTTACGGAAGCAGCGGATTCGTTTAACCGACTTTTCGGATTTTTTATTCAGCTCTGTTCTTGCGTCTACAGTCAGCTCTAGAGTTGGATGATAAGGATCTTCCGGTTGTGTAAGTGGTGACGTTCTTGATAGGCAAACGCCTTCTGAATTTGAAACAAAACACAAGTCCAGTAAACGTCCTAAGGAGTTCTTAACATGGTTCACTTGGGATAGCGCAATGTCAAGCAAGCCGTCAATAAAGTCATGCTGCGCTAAAAGGAAGTAAAATGTTAGAGTTTTCGTCAGGGGACCATGTCGCACTAGGTATATTAAAATCACCCAATACTATTAGCTGATCTCGATCTGACAGTTTTTTGGAAATGGACTGAATAACGGAAAGGTGATTTGCGTAAATAGGGAACTCAGATGATGGTGGGATATATGAACAAGTAATATATACAAAACTACCGGGAAACGATAATTTTATACCTAGGAATTCGATGTCATAAAATTCTTCGAAAGTTAGTAATTCAGACGAAAAGGTGGAGTCGACAGCAATCAGGACTCCACCTCCCCGTCTGGACTGACGATCAAGCCTATAAATTGTGTACTTACCCGAGAGAATTTCGGAGCTAAGAATATCCGGCCTTAACCAGGTCTCTGTACATACCATAATATTATATGGGAAAGAAAAACTATCCGAATACAATTTAGTCAGCTAACTAAGTAAGCCTCTTGTATTCTGATAGCAAAGAAGAAAAGAGGAGGCTAGTTTTTTGGGACAGAAGAGGATGTGGAGGGCGCTGGGGATGGTTCTTTAATGGAATTTTCCATTTCCCCTGAACTATTCTTTTTTCTCTTAGCTTCGTACTCTTTTACAAATATGCCCTCGGGCCAGAAACTGGTGGAACACACAGATGCAAAAAGATCACAAGGAATACCAATCTTAAATGATGATACTTTCCTAGCATAAGAAAATTTAAATTGTTCGACCTTCAAATCATCAACTTGGATTTTGTTACGGATATAAGCCGTAATATCCAGTGATGAGAGGTCTGGGGCGAGCCGTGAAACAAATACATATTTTAGCTGGGGCACCCGAACACAAGTAACCGTTTTTGGTACAACACATGTAACCCTTTTTGGTACTACAGAATTTGTATCTGTACTACCATTATCGGACGGTAATCCGGATGTTAAGTCTACATGAGGTGTTGGGTCCACTACTTTATTTTGATCGGACAGAGCGGAAGTACCTAGCGGAGCCACATCGATTCCAGCAACTTCGGATACCGAATCACTTTTTGCCCCCGATCTTAGTACCATTTGAGTGGCGCCTAAGATTGGCAGCTGAGCTGGAGTCGAATCGCGGGCAGCAGGTTGCACAGCACCTGCCATAGAATGCCCACCGACCGCGACTTTTTTGCGCTTTGGGGAATCGGGCTCAGCTAGCATGCGGCTAGTGAGCTGAGATTCAAGCGCCACGAGCAGGTCCGTATTTTTACGGCAGTTCCGGATTAATTCCGTAACACTGCTTTTTGTGAGCCGCCTAATAGTTATTGCCTGGTTCTCGTATACAATGCATTCATCGCAGTAGTAGCGTAGGCCACTCCTCTTATCGATGGCATCACGAACCAGGCCAGAATAGCCAAGACACTTTGCGTGATAAATTTTATCACATGTATGGCAGGGAATACTTTGCTGTCCAGCCGAGATAACTTTCTTGCAATTTTTTAATGAACAGAAAGCCATTTTCACTGACCGCGGACCACTGTGCACTATAGCGGACAAAAATATCGAAAGCGCCCAAGAACTTTTTAATGAGAGATCAAGCAGAGCGACAGAGCGGGAGCGAAACACCGAATAACTTTGATGTTAGGCACCACGAAACGATATAGAAACGAAAAGAGAGAAAGAGCGGGATTATTAACCGATTAACTCCGGTATAAAACACCTCTGAGAGATATGACCGTTGGAGTGCGTGCCGTTCCAACAGCGCTCAACGACGAAGAGAAAGACTGAAAAGAGGGGCAATGGAACACAATAACAACAAACCAGCACCGAATTAAATTATGATAAAAACTTTTTGTTTACTAAACACAAGTTAATCACGATGCACTCGCGAAGCGAACGGAAAGTTGTTAGAAAACACTTAAAGGTGTAGAAACGTTTAAGAGATTTAAGTAAACCCCGGTGGTTTCAATAAGAAAATGAAAATTCGGAGCGCAAAACAAAAACACGACCGTTCTCTGTGAAGACGCACAATATTGCAGCACCTTTGTAGATCAATTATTTCTCCGTTTCAACACGGATTATTAAACGTAGATACACAATCACTAACCTTCTTTTAGTACTAGCTGATGACTTTTTATCGGGTCAATCCGAGTATCGAGTATGGGTCTCTCGTCTGGAGTTCACAATACGGAATACATATTGGTCGCATTGAATCATTACAAAATACTTTTTTCTTTTTGCTTTACGGTGCCTAAACCGGGATGCAAATCTTAGCTTACCTTCTTATTCTAGTATACTACTATTGATTAATTTACCCTCCCTTGCCAACCGTAGAACGATGCTTGGTACTGTCTTTTATAACTGGGTAAGTCGGCTTTTCTGTGCCAAGTAGATTAACTAGAAATTATATTTCCCTTATATTAAATCCTTGTAGATCTAATTATGCCTTGCATGAGACTTTCAGAGTATTATGATCTGACTATAATAGACTTTTTCCTATAATCTTAAATCTTGACTCTCTGCCGCTCCTAATACGATTAATACTGTCTTAATTAGCACAAAATCAGTATCAGCTCTATGTATAGGATAACTCTTGTTAACGATCTTGGCGTCCTATTGGAGCGAAAACTAAAGTTTTTTTTTTTTATACTTTATTCTTTTTTATAGGATCTTCTCTATTACTTACGAGACTAACAATACGTTTTCAAATCTTAATCTATGTTACGTTAATTTATGTTGTTGAAAAGGGATTGGAAATCATTCCGCTGTATACGGGTTGAGTTGTCTGGCTAGCAGGTAGCTGTTTTGGGCATTTCGAGCGGCTGACAATGGCAGTGTCGTCAGCAAAGGTTGAGATGAGGGTCTGGCGGCTTGTTGGAATGTCTGCTGTGTAAAGGATGAACAAGATTGGTCCAAGCACACTTCCTTGGGGTACTCCAGCTTCGATGTTACGGATGGTTGAAGTAAAGGTTTTACATCTCACGGTGAAAACTCTGTTTATGAGGTATGACTCAAGCAACTTGTGGGTGTTTTCCGGTAGGAGGGTTTTGATTTTGTATACCAGACCGTCGATCCAGACGCGATCAAATGCTTGTGATACGTCCAGAAATAAGGCACTGCAATATTGCCTGTTCGAAAGCCGTGCGAATTTTAGATGTTAAGCGGTTTACCTGTTCGATAGTTTCATGCTTTTCCCTAAATCCGAATTGGTGCAGAGGGATCGTTCTGTTGTTTTGAAGATGTGTTACTAAATGAACAAGAAGCAGTTTTTCAAATAGCTTTGATAGACATGGGAGCAGACTGATGGGCCGGTACGAGGAAGGCTGGGATTTGTCTTTTCCTGGCTTCGGGATCATTGTGATGACAGACTTTTTCCATTGGTCAGGAAAGTAGACCCATTTCAATATTGAGTTAAATATAAATGCGATGCATCTGACTGCGCATGCAGGTAACTCAAATATCATTTTTGGAGAAATAAAATCGTGACCAGGAGCTTTTTTGGGTTTATGTGTTCTGGGGAGGACGGCGACGCTAGCGAGACATTCGGTAGAGTGAATTGGTTGGATGGCGGGTGAGGCTTGAAGACGTTTTCCAAGTGATGGGCAAAGGTGTTAGCTCTTTCTTCGTCATTGCGCGCCCAGGCACCTGTTTGTGATCGAATTGGCCAATCGGGATCTATTGGTGGTTGCATGTTTGGGTGAGCTCTCCATAGTGGAAATTTATTACCCGTCGATGATAGTTCCGCAATGTAGGCCGTTGGGCCTGGTTCTTTTCGGTAGAGAGAGCCTTCGACAATTTTCGAGAAGCTTCATTAAGTCTTTTCTTAGTAGCTGGGGACCGATGAGTCTGCCAGTCTCTGCGAAGTCTACATTTTTCAAGTAGGAGAGACTCGATCTGGATACTTGAGCGTCCAGTTCTTAGCGGGTTTGTGGATGAGGGTTCTGGCGTAGAATGTTTGGCGGCAGAGGACATTACGTCCGTGAGGTGTTTAAGCGACTTATCAATGTCAGATTCAGAGGAAATTTCAGGATCAAGTTCGATGTGTGCACTTACATATTTTTTGTACTTCAGCCAGTTTGTTTTGTATGATGTTAGATGTTGAGGGCGTCCTAGAAGCTGCGGCTGTTCAGATAGACAGAGGAGAACTGGCGAATGGTCCGATGTAAGCTCTTTTAAGGTTTTTACGTTTATCAGCCTGTGCGAGTCTCTTCTAATAACATCGAAATCGATAATGTCAGGTAGTTTATTTGGATCTGTGGGCCAGTATGTAGGCCTAGCTGGTGAGACAAAGTCAAGCGTATTACCAGGAGTGATGATAGCGTTGTATAATTGGCGGCCTTTGGGGTTGATAAGACGAGATCGCCAGTGGGGATGCTTTGCGTTATAATCACCGGCAGCTATAAAGCAGCGTCCTAGTGAGTTGTAGAAATTCATAAACTCATTTTCTGCAATACTGAAGCGTGGGGGGCAATATATGGCGGATAGGGTAAGTGGGCCGCCAATTAGGTTTATACGTAGGGATGTGGCCTGCAGGTAGTTAGTAGCGAATGTCTCCAAGGGATGATGTTTTATGCGTTGTTTTATGAGTATACCGGTATCTCCGTGTGCGTTACCGTTCGGGTGGTTGATCGCGTGGAATATATATCCGATGATATGGAAGTAGTTTTTATTAGTTAGATGGGTTTCAGAAAGTAGCATGATATCGATATTGTGGCTGTTTAGGAACTGTAGGAGTTCGTGTTTGTGCCGGGAAACGCCGTTTGCGTTCCAGAAGCATATTCTTAAGGAGTCCATTTATACAGACTTTTGTTTGATCACCAGTTCCATTAGAAGGCTCTGGTTTCGCAGTAGTTCTTGAAGGGAACTTTGAATCGTCATCATGACGTTTGCAAGAGTAGCTAGTGTAGATTCTAGACCGATAAGCGTTTGTGGGGGAAGAGTTTGGTTTTGTTGCGTAGAAGGTTGAGTTGTTGTTTGGCCATTTTGGCTTAAGAGCGGAAAATCATTTAGGTTTGGTATGGGTGGCTGTGGACGCAATGCTGCAGGCTGGGCGGTAGATGTTTGTGAGATTCCAGGGTAGCGGAGTGCATTGGCAAAGGAGACACCAGGAGTGGTTGTTGATGGGGTGAAGATGTTTGGTTGGGCAGAGTGTTGAGCGGCGAATGGATTACTGCGTCTCTGATTTAGGCGGCTCTTGAGTTCTTTGTAGACGGTAGTTGGCAGTTTGATTTCCCCCACAGTTACTGCATTTCCTCAGAGTAGGGTCTTCTTTGTTTCCCAGGCATGATTCAATGCAATGCAAATCTCCACAGGCGACACAAACTGGTCGCAGGGTGCACTAGGTTCTTGTAAGCCCGAACTCCTGGCAGTTTGTACACTGTACGGGGCCGTTCCGCTTATGCGGTTCCTCTACGGTGATTCTTCGGTGAAGGAGATATTACAGATTGTAAATAGGATGCACTGCACTTTTCTTTAGAGGTTTCGTCTCTGGGGCCAGCTCAATCTTAAACAGTGGTTGAGGAATTTTATGCCTGTTTACTATGTTCACGATGTGCTTAACGTCGAAGCCTTTTTCCGTGAGGCCTTCAGCTATTTCTGCTACGGCAACAGTCGATTCTATACCTTTAAGTACAACTTTTAGGCCTTTCTTACTTTTCAGTTGGTAAGTGTAGTAATTTATAAGCTCATTGTCGAGATATCTTGTTACAGAACGGAAGTTGTCTTCATTGTAAACCTGGAGCTTTGCTTCTAATATGTTTCTTCTTTTTAGGGTGTTGATATAGAAGTGGTTAGGCCCGATTACTTGTTTAAGCTTATTGATCAGATCGACAATGTTGTGATTCCTAATATATATTGGCGGTGGCTTTACAGCTTTCATGACTTGAGGCGCCTGACCCTTGTCTTCTTCGGTCTCGCCAAGTATGGCAAATCTGTTTCGGATGTTCGTGTGTTGCCTAAAGTTTTCTTTGTACTTTTGGCAAATTTGAGTTTACGTTTTTTTGTGGACTAAGCTTTCTTTTTAATTGTACATACCGATCGAGTACAAATAAGATAACGGCGATGGCCGGAGTAAGGTTTACGAGCCAAGTGCTCTTTATTCAAATAAATGTAAAACAGAACTGAGAGACTTAGCTGTACGAAAAATGCAGGCCAACCGCGCCTTATTGGAAAATGCTGACGATTGCAAAATGACACATAACTTACCATACCGGGAACAAATGGGACCCAGGCACTACTCCGCCCATAAAAGTAAGACCGTCCTCGGTCGCCTTGAATGTTTCGGTAACCTGTCGCATTTCCCATGCATCTCGTCTTTTTCTCCACACGAGATGGAGCAGGATGAAACTGCTGAATAAAAAGCTTACTCCCACGCCAACAGCGATCCAGATGTCCGTTGATCCAGCCAACTTTACTTCATTTTTGAGGGTTTGTATTGTTTCCAGGTTTTGGTTGTTCATCCTCTGAAGCATTGGCATACTTAGCGCGTGGCTATGCCCGATAATGTTTAGCAGGGGGAGGCTGTCCCGCCCGCATTCTTTCTTATGCTTTCACGCAGGTTCAAGTATTTGGTGCCATTTACAAAGGCTAGTCGCTCAAATATTATTAGATGCGTGCCATTTGTTTCTATATTGGGGCCTTCATCCTTGCTGTTTATTGCCGGACACTCATTGATTATCATTATACCATCGTCTACTAGTGTTATGGGGCTTAGGTGGCTGGCCTGCGTTTCCCAATGCGCCGTGACCCCTGCGTGAAGACCTCGGGCGCACGTGTCCTGGATTGCCAGCTTGCAGAATACTCCGTACATTGTCGACATGCAATCAGTAATCGCTAAGACTTCCTGATTGCACTCAGCTATCACGTTGTCCCGTAGTTAGAGAATGGTGTGTTGGTGAGAAACGGGAAAGACGGTAACCTTTTTACGTGTAAATTTTATATTAGGGTATACAATGAGCACGTGAATAATATTATCGGACTGAAGGACTTTAATATTAGATGCCTCTATTAGGCTAATAACGGGGACCTCTGTGGGGTGATCAACTAAAACGGACTTCAGATCTTCATGGTTAAATAAATGTAAGGTGCCAACCAGGTCCTTCTTTTTTGCCTTCATGATTTCGTTGAAAGCATCGTTTAATTTGTCGATCTGCCTTTGCGTTTCGTAGTTAATGACTACTTGTCTAATGTTTTATTCAATTAACCGGGAATCGGACATTTTTAACATTTCAAGGTCAGCTGCATCAGGAGTGCCCGCTACCACTTTTAACCTAAAAATTCTAGGCTTCTGGCAATTCGGTGGTGTTCCTTTAATACAGATAAAATACTTTTAATATGATCAGTATCAACGTCTAACAATTTTCGCATGTGTGATTGTGGAAATAACGCGGACAATCTAGTTGTTTCGTATATCATAATTGAGAACTCTGTCAAATTGCTCGAATGTCTAAAGTAATTCCTATGTTCCCACACCAATGCAACTCCGTCGGTTATGAGGATGTAAGTGTAGTCTGTCACTATAGCGTTAACTACTGGTAATATTGTTAATATGATTAATATGATAATCTACTGGCTTTTTTATAAGTGTGTGTTTGTGTTTAGTGTGTTAAGTGCGCGTAAATTAGAGAAAAAACTTATTTAAGGTTGTCCTTGTGGACCACCCTCCCTCCAACGAGGACAGCTGTCCCCAGGTCCGCTTCTACGTTTTTGTCCGTGTATAACGGAGTTAGCTTATTGCCTAGTCTTCTATTGTTCATTAAGTAGACCTTTTCTCCTACCTCAAATATTCTATTTTGTCTTGATGGGTTGCATCTGTCAGGATTATCCTTTCGTGGTTTTGCAATATTAATTTTTATTGCTTGCTTAACTTCGTCGGAAGCAGAGTGAATCACCTTTTATGCACCTCGTTATTTCTGTTAGGGTGGTGTTTGTCCGTTTGAACTACTGTGTAGCAGGGGTGCATTTACAATATCTATGCCACACTGATTTTTGTGTAACGATGTGATCGTTTTACAGCTCAAATACGCTTTATCACAGTATATTGTCTTTGTATTTGGGAATAAATTTATTAGTTAGATGATAGGCATTTTCACGTCCACATTGCCCCAGACACTATGTGTACTGTCTTATGTCGCGAGTGCCATACAAATACTGCCTTAATTTTCCTAGAGAGCAACTCTCTTTCGTTAGTTGGATAACGGGTCTCGCAGTCTTTAAGCGTTCTGGATATCATCGCTATGGGTTTTTTGTCTTGCGACAGTACAGCCCCGATGCCGTAAGCTGACGCATCGGTTGACATATAGAACGGTTTCTTAAAGTCTGGGTATCTGAGAGTGACATCTTCTGATGCCGAAATGTTTTGAAGTCTATTGAATGCGTCACTTTGCTGATCGTTAAAATTTATTGGTATTTTCCTAGAAATGGGTTTACTTACGGAACCGTTTTCTCCCTTAAGGAGGTTGCTAAGTGGCCTGGCTATTGTAGCGAAATCCATTATGAAAGACCTATAATAGCTGGTGTTCTGCGTATTCCTTAATGACCGCTACCTTTTAAGGCTCAGTTGTAGCTCCGTTTCGGGTCACTTCGAAGCTGAGGTATTGGACACTTTCTTTAAAAAAATGGGTTTTCTCTTGTGAGATGGTCATGTTGGCTTGGTTTAATTTTTTCAGGACCCAGTGACTGACATGCTCTTTTTCGGTTTCCGAAAAGATAATGACATTTTTAAAGTTCTCCCAGCCAACCGTCGTTCGATGAACGGTAGCCGGGACCGCTCTCAAGGGTAGTAGGCATCTAAACTTGCATATTCAGACTGATTATATATGATCAAGCTCGGCTTGTTGCTTCTGTTTGTATCGTATAACGGTCGCCATGTTATCTAGTGTTTATGTCTTCCAGTAATGTTAAGTATTAACAAGAGAGAACGCTATAGTCGGGTGCCGCGACTATCAGATACCCGTTACTCAGGTAAAGGGAGTGTGAGGGAGATGGAGATAGAAACTTTGATCACGCATAACTGGTCCGATTTGAAAAATTTCTTCCACATTTCGATAGGTATTGATAAACACAATAAAACTACATTTTTACTTTTCCAATATATTTAAATTTTTAAAATCGTATATAAGCGATTGTGGGCGTTAAAGGGGGCGTGGCACCTTTTTGAAACAAACTTGCGCTGCGTAGGAACTCCTAAAATCTACATGCGAAATGCCAATCTTCTAGCTTTTATAGTTTCCGAGATCTCAGCGTTCATACGGACAGACAGACGGACAGAGAGACGGACAGACGGACATGGCTAGATCGACTCGGCTAGTGATCCTGATCAAGAATATATATACTTTATAGGGTCGGAAACGTTTCCTTCTAGCTGTTACATACTTTTGCACGAATACTGTTCGCGCAAATTTGAATTTTAATGAAATTGTTAAAAAACTTGAAGTTTAGTGTAAGTTAGTTTAGGGCGAAGGCGGGAGCACAATAAAGTTTTCTCTCGCTCTCGGCGAAGTCGCCCCGTCTTCGCCAACCTTCGTTAAGCTAGGCTCTAAGTACTTTGTCGAAAAATATAGAAGTATTCGTTGAAATTGATTTGAGCCGTCGACACCTTTTCTTTCGTTTTTCGTATATCGCTATTAATAATTTTAGCCACCGCCAAGTTTTTTTCTCGGAAATTAATAATTAGAAAACTCTCTAATTTTTCATGGCGCTCCCGGGTGGACGTTAAAATTATTAATTTATTTTGGCAACTAGTGACAGTGACACAAACCAAAAAAAAAAAAATAAAGTGCAAGTGCAAGTGCAGTTCAAAGCACTCAATTACATATATACATACATAGTGCTTTATTGTTGCCCGCGGCGTGTCGGTGTGGACTGAGAATACACAGCAGCTCCTGCTTAAAATATCGTGCCGGTCGCGAAATACCCTGTTCGCCACAAAAGAACTGCTGCCAGAGGGATGCCCTGCGACTGCTCAATGTGCAAAAGGAAAGTGGCAGCTGGATTAAAAGACCCTAACGCAGAACCTGAGGTATTTGTGCAAAAAATTGAAAGCTTGAGTTTATAAGAAAAACAATTTAATTGTTTATTGTCTTGTGCTGAAAAATTGCACCTCGCTTTCAATTCTTGGCACAGACGTATCGATATAGTAGAGCTAGTTGTGCATGCATTTATTTATAATAAATAAAAATAAAAAATTATATTAAAATTTATTATATACACATACATATACACATACATAGACACATACACATTATAACCTATTTGAATCTCCGTTGGACGCAACATTTACATAATTGTGTTATATTATTGCAATCACTGTCGCCCCCAATTTATTTATTGAAACTCGAAAATTAATAGTTCGTAAAATTATCCCAGCCGCTATATATAACCAATACATAAGTCCTCACATACAAGCAGCTGCAGCGGTTAACTTTTTCGTTTTCCTTTTTTCGCTTCGCTTGTCTGCCGTTAGCATCGTTGTAATTGTTGTTGGACTTTTGGTTTGGCGCGCTGAAGATCAAAGTGACGCGCTACCCTGCATTCGGACGGGTATACTGATTTCGCCGTCATTGCAACCACTGTTAATTTTGATACCTCGTGGCTCGATATTCAATTTAATATTTTTTTTTCGTCGTTTTCGTTGTGGATAATTATTAAAATAATTTTTTCGAACAAATTTAATAATTAAATTAAATTGTTATTACTCTTAGTATTTTGTTTCGAAAATTTATTTAACATTTTGTCGTCATTCTAATTGAACAATTATCCTCTTTTAAAACTTATTTATTATTAATTATTATTCTTGGATAAATAATTTATTTATATATATTTATTTATTTCGTGGTTTATATAAAAAAAAAAAAAAAAAAAAAAAATAATAAATTAATTAAAATAAAATTAAAATGAGTCCAGATAAGCCAAAATCTCTTGAACTTCTTGCGGATCTTAAAAATAAGCTCAAAAAACCAGTGATGAGCATCCGCCGATTAAATGATCGAATAGAAGCCGG
The DNA here is from genome assembly GCA_036346975.1 of Drosophila prolongata. Taxonomy (NCBI): domain Eukaryota; kingdom Metazoa; phylum Arthropoda; class Insecta; order Diptera; family Drosophilidae; genus Drosophila; species Drosophila prolongata. The sequence goes on along the minus strand of JAYMZC010000387.1, from coordinate 17,964,267 downwards.
CCAGATTCTGATCCAAGAAGTAGAACTAACTTGTCGGCTAGAGATTTTAAATGCTTCTATTATTAAGGCAACTCAAATACAAGAACAGATCGAAGATTTAGATGATGGCGATGAGTTCGGAGAAGAGTTGGAAGAGCTTTCAATAATTACCAAGGCAAAAATAATGTCGCTTATCTCAGCCTTGAAGACGGCAAGCGAAACCAAAATAATTGGATCAGCTTCTGTAGCCCCAACTCGAGCTCGACTTCCGAATTTGGCATTGCCGAAATTCAGCGGCAAATATTCGGAGTTTAAGAATTTCATTAGCCTTTTCGAAACTCTTGTTCATCAAGACGACAGCATTCCCGTCATAGAAAAATTCAATCACTTAATTTCTTGTCTTTCTGGTGAAGCTTTGGGAACTATTAAGGCCTACCAAGTCACCGAGAGCAATTATGAAAAGGCTATGATCAGCCTGAAAAAAGTGTATGATAACGAATGTTTAATTTTTATGAATAATATTTCAACATTGTTTAGTCTTCCGAAAATAACGCAACAGTCAGCTTCGTCTTTAAGAAATATTATCGACACCGTATCATCTATATACGGTTCTTTGTTATCGATAGGAGACGACACCAAGATTTCAAATGCAATGTTGATCTATCTTGTTTTGAACAGAGTAGACCCAGTGACCAAACAAAAATGGGAAGAACAATTAGATTATGAAAGGTTACCGCTTTGGTCCGATTTTGAAAAAATGTTAAACCGCCGATACCAGCATTTATCCGCTGAAGAATCGACGAAACCAAAGCAAGATAAAGTTATGTCGAGCAAGCCACATAATCGCAGCTCATTTTCTTGTTCTTCGTCCAACAGTAAATCCCAGCAAAGTTGTAGCTATTGCAATGCAGGAGACCATATCCTAGCGAACTGTGGTCCGTTTGGTCGCCTTTCGGTAATGCAAAGGTTTGACTTTGTAAAATCTGCTTCCTTATGCATCAATTGTATGCGAAAGGGTCACACTGTTTCAAAATGCAAATTTAATAAATGTCGAGTTTGTGGCCGCTCGCATCACGTTTTACTGCATAGATATACAGTGTCCGAAAATAGTTTAGCGTTGCCACCACCCCAAGAGATTCTTTCTCCCTCTTTAAATCAAGATCAGCCTTCCACGTCACATGTTATGCATGCGACATCATTGGACAGAGTGATTTTAGCCACGTCGATCGTAAGTGTAAGAACTAAAAACGGTGAATATATTTGGGCCCGAGCACTTCTTGACTCTGGGTCCCAAACGAATTTTATAACAGAGGACCTTGCTCACCGCTTACAGATCCGTAAAGAGGAGTCGTGTATAAACTTACTTGGTATTGGCGAGTCCAATTCTCAAGTTAAGAAAAAGGTACACACAATGGTGAAGTCGCGTATAAATGGTAGTGAGTTCTCCTTCGATTTTTGGATTTTGAAATCAATATCAGGATATCATCCTGACCAGTCGGTCAATATCAATGACTGGAAAATTCCAAAGAACCTACCACTAGCAGACCCCTATTTCTACAAGCCACAAAGAATAGATATGTTAATAGGAGCAGAATCATTTTTCGAATTATTAGCTGTTGGACAAATTAGACAAGGTCCTGACTTTCCAACTCTGCAGAAAACCCTCTTCGGCTGGGTTGTATCGGGTAGATATAAGGCATCTTCCCCTACAGAAGTTGTGAAAAGTTTCAGTTGTAGTGAAGAGATTTTAGTGTCTATTGACAGCACACTACAGAAGTTTTGGTCACTGGAAGAAATGCCATCTCTAAAGAAAATTCTGTCACCTGAGCAAAAGTTATGTGAAGAACACTACCGGAAGACTACTCAGGTTTTGCCATCAGGTCGGTTTGAAGTAAGACTGCCGTTTAAATCGGATCCAAATGAGTTAGGCAACTCTTTTGAAGTTGCAAAACGGCGGTTTTTGTCGCTTGAAAGAAGGCTGTCTCGAGACCCTGAGATGAAGGAAATGTACCTAGAATTTATGGAGGAGTACCTTTCCTTAGGTCATATGTCTCTTACAGATAAACTTCCTTCTGCTCCACATTATGTTATCCCACATCAATGTGTTCTGAGACCCCAAAGTACGTCAACCAAGTTACGTGTCGTTTTCGATGCGTCTTGTAAATCGTCAACTCAGAAGTCTCTAAATGACATTTTGATGGTTGGGCCGACAATCCAAGATGAGTTGTACTCAACGTTACTGCGCTTCCGGCTGCATAGGTTTGCCCTGACCGCCGATGTAAAGAAAATGTATCGCCAAGTGATGGTGAATGAAGCAGATAGGCAGTTTCAACTTATAGTGTGGAGAAGAGACCCCTCTGAGTCCTTGAGATTATACAAGCTCAACACCGTAACATATGGTACTGGACCAGCCCCGTTTTTGGCTATTCGGTGTTTAAAAAGGTTAAGTGAGTCTGCCAAAGTTTCTTTTCCTAGAGCTGCTAAGGTTATTGGATCCGACTTTTATGTCGATGATATGTTGACTGGTGCTGCATGCGTAGAGGAGTTAAAGACTATTAAGTCTGAAGTATCTCAGGTTCTTCAAACTGCAGGTTTTGAATTGACAAAGTGGTTTTCAAACTCACCTGACGTTACCGCATCTGAGAGCACAGTTAAATCCATACCCATCTCGGACTCAGAGTCAACTAAGGCGTTAGGAATATCGTGGTTGCCTAACGAAGATGCCTTCAAATTTCAAATTGACACTGCTGTCATGGGTCTCCGAGCGACAAAACGGAACATACTATCGGTGACATCGAAGCTGTTTGACCCCCTCGGCTTATTAAGTCCTATTGTAATAAGAGGAAAGATCCTATTGCAGGAACTTTGGCTTAATAAGTTAGATTGGGATGAGTCGATTCCTATTCATTTGGAAACAGCTTGGAATATGATAAAAATTACATTGTCTAAATTAGAGGAAATATCTATTCCCCGGTTTGTGCATACCGATCCGATGTCACCGGTCCAATTACATGCCTTTGCTGACGCATCCTTAAGAGCTTATGGAGCTTGCGTCTACATTCGTAGCAAAACTGCAGAAGGTTATAAAATATCGCTGTTGACTTCAAAGTCTAAAGTAGCGCCGCTCAAGACTAAAACACTCCCAAGGCTTGAGTTATGTGCCGCTCACCTTCTCGCAGATCTCTGCCACAGAATCAAGCCCCTTTTAAAGGTACCTATCGAACGGATTGTTTATTGGTCGGATTCTGAAGTTACGCTCCATTGGATCCGGTCTCATCCATCTTCATTATCCACATTCGTATCGAATAGAGTAGCGGAGATTCAAGAGTGGTCAGGTGAAGCTACGTGGCGGCATGTTCCAACGAAACAGAACCCAGCAGATATTGTATCAAGAGGTTGTGACGTCGACGAAATTATCCAGTCAATATGGTTTACTGGACCTGCGTTTTTAAAAGAGGAAGATGCAAACTGGCCCCAGAATGCACACTTTGAACTAGATGAAGAAGTCCTACTACAAGAATCGAGGAAGACTGCGGTCGGACTGACCGCTGCTGTAAGAAATTTGGATTTGGTAGATGTCATCGAGGGATTTTCGTCACACCTTAAACTGCTTCGGGTATTCGTTTATATGTTCCGCTTCATAAGAAAATGCAAAGACAAAAGTATGGTATTTGAAAAAACTTTGTCGCCGACAGAATATAATGAAGCTTTTCTAAAAATTGTCGAGATATTACAGAAGCACGAGTATCATGAAGAAAGAGAAAAAGTTCGTAAAGGATCCAGAGTTGGCCCAAGTCTTCAGCGATTGAATCCATTCATCCATGAAGACAAGGGGACTTGGTGTCACTTTTCTTTGTTGCGAGTTGGGGGGCGACTAGCTAATGCTCCTATATCATACGATGCCAAGTTTCCATTGTTGTTGACAAAACGCTCCCAATTTGTGCAGAGCTATGTTCGGCATCTTCACCATTCCAATTTTCATGTTGGTCCACGAGCCCTTGTGAGTCTCCTTCGACAGCGTATTTGGATCGTAAACGCTCAGGAGGTCTGCAGTCAGATAGTTCGATCATGCATACGCTGCTTTAAGTGTAAGCCTCGACTAATGACACAAATTATGGGAAACTTACCCGCAGATCGTCTCCGTGCTCTCCGCCCATTTGCTATATGTGGCGTCGATTTTTGTGGCCCTGTCTATACGACATTGAAAATTCGTGGTCGGCCTCCGTATAAGTCCTACATTGCGCTCTTCGTTTGTTTTGCGTCCAAAGCGGTTCATCTAGAAGTTGTTTCAGATTTAACCACAGATTCCTTTTTATTGGCTTTTCAAAGGTTCGTTGGGCGCCGAGGATGTCCCCAAGTCGTCCATTGCGACAACGGGACGAACTTCGTCGGAGCGAGTCGCCACTTCCGGGCCCTTCGAGAGAGGATAGAGGACGAAGCCGACGCGATACGCGAATTCGCATCAAAAAGCGGATGCGAATTTGTCTTCACACCACCGCGGGCTCCGCACATGGGCGGACTATGGGAGGCAGGTGTCAAAACTGCCAAGAACCTACTCCTACGGGCGATGGGCAGCGCGCTCCTAAGCGCAGAAGAGCTGGGGACAGTCCTCGTGGGAATCGAGGCGGTGATGAACTCCCGGCCGCTCGGAGCGATCAGCAGCGACCCAAGCGACGGAGAGGCGCTGACACCCGGGCACCTACTGACAGGCGGGCCGCTACTCGCCACACCAGCACTCCGGACCCCGGACCAGGAGGGTCTCAACTGCTTGCGGCGATGGCGGCTTGTCTCGTCAGTCAGGCAAATGTTCTGGCGGCGATGGTCCCGGGAATATGTCCTGGGCCTCCAAATACGGGGCAAGTGGCACCAGCAGCAGCCCAACATCAGCGAGGGAGATCTCGTCCTCGTGGCCGAGGACAACCTGCCGCCCCAACAATGGCTCCTCGGCAGAATAGTCGCCAGGCACGCAGGGGAGGACGGCATGGTCAGGGTCGTCGACGTGCGAACTAGTGGAGGAGGCCTTTTTCGGCGGGCCATTCATAAGTTGGCGCCGCTTCCTTTGTGTTGAAGCCCGATGGGTGTTCAACGGGGCCGGTGTTCGCGCAAATTTGAATTTTAATGAAATTGTTAAAAAACTTGAAGTTTAGTGTAAGTTAGTTTAGGGCGAAGGCGGGAGCACAATAAAGTTTTCTCTCGCTCTCGGCGAAGTCGCCCCGTCTTCGCCAACCTTCGTTAAGCTAGGCTCTAAGTACTTTGTCGAAAAATATAGAAGTATTCGTTGAAATTGATTTGAGCCGTCGACACCTTTTCTTTCGTTTTTCGTATATCGCTATTAATAATTTTAGCCACCGCCAAGTTTTTTTCTCGGAAATTAATAATTAGAAAACTCTCTAATTTTTCAAATACAATATACCCTTTTACTCTACGAGTAACGGGTATAAAAAGTATTATTATCCCATCTTTAAAAATTATCTAAATCAGATTGTAATTTTAGAAAGAGAATTTTTAAAAATGATGTGATAAGTCAGTCTGGACTTTACATTTCTTAAGCGTGTCAACTCTGCTACACCAAGGTGATTTATTGGGGATTGACGGATAGTACCACGAAACACAGGAATTAAAAAATTAATTTATTACAGTGTGAAAAACATTATTTGCATTGAACATATTATTGCAGGAGTAAAGATCAGACCAATTAAAGCCAGAAATAAAATTATTTAGCATTAGAAAGCCTGATTGCGAAAACAAAGTATTCGATTGGTTAATTTTGCTGATTTTTCCTCTATCACGGTACCCTTATCGATTGCCAGTTCGATTGTAGGATGATATGGATCTTCAGGTTGCGTCCGTGATGTTACCCTGGACAGAAACACACATTCAGGATTTAATACAAAATACAAGTCATGTAGGCTACTTAGTGAATTTCGAATATGGTTTACTTGAGATAATCAATAAAATCCTGTTTTGCTATAGGTAGTAAGACATTCGATCAATCCTATATGGACCACGTAACTCCAAGTATATGAAAATCTTATAGAGCTACCAACTGATCCCTATCGGAAAACTTAATTGCAACAGACTTGATAAAGGAAAGGGCATTTAAATAATCGGTAGGTTTTAGACAACGGAGGAATATATGATACTGATATATAATAAGCTATGTATATAGAGTTAACTTTACGCAAATAAATGCAATGGTATTGAATTCCTGGTGTAAGGTTTGACTCCACTCCTATTATGGATCCACCCCCCCGACTAGAGGGACGGTCATACCAAGAAAAACTTCGGAGCTTAGGCATTAATAGTCTATCAGATTACAATTTAGTTAGCTTGCTACGCAAGCCTTTTGCATTCTGATAGGAAAGAAAGGGGTCAGAAGTTATTTTTTTGAAGATGGTTTGGTCTCGACTAGTTAGTTTTAATTCCAAGGACCCCTTCGTTTTTATCTTGGCTTCGAACTCTATTACAACCATATTAAGTTACCTTTAAAGAAATGTCGTAAGAAAACTTAAACTTTTTCACCTTTACACTTATACTATCGGCTTTAGTATTGCCTTGTATATAAGACAATACATCAGAAGATGTTTGATCAGGGGAAAACCGAGAAACGAGAAATTTGTTTCTTTAGTGAAACAGAACCAACTTGAGACGGTAGTCCGGACTTGGTAATCCACAGCTGAAACCACAGCTGATAAATCGGAATTCTCAGAAGTCCCTGGTTGCATGCATTCCTCTACGGATTGTTCGGATACCGAATCAACATTTGGTTTTCTCCAATCAGCTGCTGATCCGCCGAAGTGCTCTGCTGTTTACCACCACTTAGGGGACTCTTCTAATAGCTTATTGCTTATAGCTAAATAGGAGTCATATGTGTATTCAGATAATAGTTTTCATAATATAATAATTGACATTTAATTAATTTAAATTTAAATGATTTAAAGATTCCTATCTTTTTTCTATGTTTCGATCTTTATAATCTTGGAAATTATTTATGTATGATTATCATATGTGATTAAGTATTCCAAAGTTTTTTTTTGAGTGTTATTCTTTAAGTTCTTCCATTTTTTCTGTTCGTATTATTTTCTATTTAATTCGGGTTACAGTTTAATTTAACTTAGTATGTTATGTTTAAATTCGTGTAGCAAATTAATCTATTATGATTTAAATAATTCCTAGCATTAGTATTAAAAGTTATGAATTACTGCTATAATAAAACAACCCCTTCAATTGATTTCTGTATTTAAACAAATTTTTTTTTTCTAAGTCCCTGCTTAGAAAACTAACATGAAATTCCTATTCTGGTCTTATCTCAAGCGATTATATTCGGTTAAGCTCACACCGGTCCATTGCAGGGTTTACGGTTACTGTTGCGAAAATAAGCTGGTTTTTACAGCGCCGTTCATTAAATTAAACGCCAATTCAGATAAAGTAATGCTTATTTCAGCTGCCCTTCTTCGTGGTGCAACGGCGACGACGCTTACAAACTCTTCAAATGTAAAGTTTACATGTGATCTTAAAATTGCGTGGATTTTCTTACCCCAGCCCTTCGTTTTTTTATTCACAACTGAACTTAAAATAGAATCGACAATCTCACCAAACTTGATGTATGTGTGTAAAGCTCTGCTAGTGGTGAATAAGAGCGACTCAGAGATTATATGTACACCTGAACGAGACGTATGCAAAAGGGAATAGGATAAAGGGGAATAGAAGTAGCAACTTCGCAAACATGTTCTCACTGCTGCGCTTCGGCCGTCTTCGATTTCGGCAACATAACGTGGCCAGCGTCCCTGAGCATAGAACCCACTTGAAGCACAGTGAGGTTACATTCGCCATGTGCAGCAGACCCGAGTAAGGTTAAACTCGACGCGTGCATAAGTGAGGTTAAGTTCGACCCATAGACATCTGAAGGCAGCAACGCTCACATGCTAGGAAACGCAGCAGCATTTTGTTGTATTAGCGTATTCCATTTTGAAAAGGAAAATGAAAATGTGTCTCCGTGAACTTGATGTCATGCTGGGCCTTTATATCCCGAAATTAACGTGCAGATATCCTGTCAGTGCAGATTGAACCTCCATTCTTGGTATGGAGAGTGGCCGTACTGGGTGCTGGAATCCTCAGGTTCCGTTGTCAATGTAGCGTCTTGGTATGGCGACCTGTGAAATCAATGGCAGATATGACAGCCATAAGTTCCACTGGTCGTATAGCTCCGGCGGTAGTTCGTTGTCCCAGACCATTTTCGTGCGCCAAATATTCTCTCTTGGTAGGTACTATGTTCTCTTTGATAATATTTCGCCTTAAACGAACGAAGCGAAGAGCATATTTAAACGCATCTTGACTTGGGCTCCCTTGCATACCTAAAATCTTTTCGAAGGAAGGAAGTAGAACTCCCTCTCTTCCTATTCTGTAGACCCGTTTAGCTCTCCAACAACTTCTTTGTAGTTCGAGCACCACTTATGCATGTGAAAGCCACCTCTGGAATGTACCTCCTTAACTTCCTTTGCCAATATGGTGACGAGCCCGCCTAAAAGGTGTATACGCCACAATTGTTGTTACTACCATTATAATAGTTTTAAGAGAGATATCGTGAAGTACAACAAATATTAAGTCATTAAGAATAAATAAGTGATATCTAAGTTCAAAACCCGGGGTGGCAACGCCAACCAATATTTAGCCAAGACACGTTAAATACTAGAAAAGCAAAGGAGCTAAGATACCAGTAGTGGAAAAATACTAGAAATCCCGAATGCGGGAAAAGGGAGGAAAAGGGAAGGAGTCTTCTCTTCTCTCGGGATCGCGGAACGAGAAAGTAATCGGAACACGGCTTAGCGAGGCTTCGAAAAAGCACGTGTGCTCCTTGAGTTTTTCCGTCTGTGGAGAATCGCAGGACAGGCCAACCGTGACGCCTGACGCGACCACTCTTGGCCTTCTGATCGCGTGTGTTCCGACAGTTTAATTTAGCCAAGTTCTACGCTGTGATTCGCGGGTGATTTTAAAGAAGAATAAAGATATATAAAACGGGTCAGCTGAGGTTAGTACGACTAGGTTCTCATGCGCTCAAAATGGTGTATCGGACTCGAGTGAGGATAACTTTGTAAGGATGTTTTCCCAGCTAGAATATGCAGGGGTTGGCCGGCGCCTCCACAAAATGTTTATAAATTTACAGTGGACGATGTGGGTTAATCGAGTGCGTTTTGAGGCGTGATCTGATACCGAGCCCGGGCGGACCCTGGATTTGGCAAACAGTTGTTAATGACTACAGAAAACTTCGGGCCGACCCTGGGTCCTGTTAATAACTACGATAAAACTCGGGCGGACCCTGGGTTTTGTTACTAATTACGATAAAACTCGGGCGGACCCAGGGTTTTGTTACTAATTACGATAAAACTCGGGCGGAACCTGGGTTTTGTTACTAATTACGATCAAACTCGGGCGGACCCTGAGTTTTGTTACTAATTAAGATAAAACTCGGGCAGACCCCTAGGTTCTATTAATAACTACGGTACATCTCTATTAACGGCCGATATATTAGTTAATTAGGCATCGGGGTTACGGTTCCGTTACGTTTGATCAATTTTCGGGTTAAAGTTATTATCATTTGTAATAATTAATTTATTTATTCGCCGTGCTTGATGGAGACGGGTCAAAGGTCAAGGAAAAGGAATACGCACTCGTTGTCAAAATTATAATTCATTAAATTTGTCTTTATTCACGTCCCGTTCACATAACTTCACAAATTTCCGTCTACAATTTTTTAGTTCCAATCGCATATTTCGCTGCACCAGTAAAATTTCTGCACGACTGAACCGTTTCGCTAACCGGCTAAAAAACCGCGTGGTCTGCCTAATTGCGACTTATCTCGTCTTCCTAAGTTGTCTATCCGGCTCCGATGTCCTCCTTGGTTCGCGACCTTGAATCAGAAAAATGGTGATGAAGTTTGTAGTGTCTGAGTTGCAAGAGTTGACTGCCAATGTTAGCTCTGGTAGAAGGTTGTCCCAACTTGACTGTTCACCTTCGATGAATTACGCGATCATGGTTTTGACGGTGCGGTTTGCACGCTCTGCAGGATTCTTGTGGGGTGAGTATGGTGGCGTGTACTGTAACTCACATCCGAGTTCTCGCATATATTCTTTGAAGGCGCGGCTTGTAAACTGCGTGCCGTTATCACACACGAACGTGCGTGGGACTCCAAAGTGTCCAAGAATACGCTCGCGGAATTGATTAGGGTCGCGGTGGTGGCCTTCTTGAGTGGGATGAGCTCAACCCATTTGGCAAACGCGTCAAAGAAAACCAACAAAATTGTGTTACCTGACTTTGACTTCGGCAAGGGTCCAACAAAGTCGGCACACCATGTCGAACAGGGTTCTTCTATTCGACGAGATAGCATCTGTCCCGCCGGCTTCTGTTGGTCGACCTTGAACCTTTGCAGGTTAGACAGTTTTGAACATACCTTTTGACATCCCGATACATCCCTGGCCAGTAATACTTCGAAGCGACCCGTAGGATCGTCTTCCGCAGGCCAAGGTGTCCTGCCGTTGGTGCATTGTGGCACTCTATCAGTACTCGTCTCCGGCGGTGATGCGGTACGCACAACTTCCATGGCACGAAATCGGCGTCGTCTGGCGACGATATCCGTTATCCGTTCTCCCAGGTGAAATCCGATAACTTCTCCGGGCTCCTTAAGATCTATTTTTATTCCGTCCCCACCATTCACATTCTTCCTTGTCTGTTTCTGTACGCTGTAATACCGGTAGTGGTTGGCGAGACAGAGCGTCCGCCACGACGTTTTGACAACCCCTCGAGCTACCCGTCCGGATGGACTTTTAATCGAATTCAGCCACTTTAACGCTTGATGATCCCTGATAATAGTGAACTCGTATCCTTCGATATAGCAGCGCCACTTTCGGATGGCCCATACGATCGCCAAACACTCCTTTTCGGTTGTGGTGTAATTTTCTTCAGCTTTCTCTAGCCGGCGACTGATGTAGGCGATTACTCTTTCCGTTCCATCCATCTCCTGAGTCAATATTGCTCCCAATCCGACTTCACTCGCATCTGTCTGGACCGTGAATCGTTGGTCAAAGTTTGACTCAATCAACTTCGGCTGCGTGCAGACGTGTTTTCTTAACGCTCCGGAAAAACAACTAGTCAATCAGTCGAAAACGTTCGAAAAATGAATAAATGCGAGGTTTTGCGTTTCGCGATGCAAATCGCATATCGTAATCTAAAGTTTTAATTAATTAAATAATTAATCTTTACGCACTAACGATAAACAAATGAGTAAGAACGTGGATCAACGCACTCAACGACAAAAACAACAAGACGAAGCCCGTGAAAAATTTCAGAGAGAGCAAGACAAACTTCGTTATTTTACGGTGACGAGTAATACTCTAGAACCGAAAGTGCTTGAAGGTGACCGCCGAAAACCAGAGAGCTAGCTCTTGCTCTCCCGCCCTGCTCTTTACCGCTCAAACGCCATGGAGTGAGCAATGCAAGACTCCAACAGAGCTTCTGCCGCCTAGCGCAACAACAACAGCAACTACTACGACTACTACAACGGTCTCTGTCGCCAACAATGCAATAACGACTCCACCCTCTTCTTGTGCTGCAGGTAAAGCAACAACACAACCAAGTGCAAAAATCGGTGCAAACGGCAAAAACAAAGCTACGGTAGAAGAAGTGACAATTCTGCAAACGGGTTCTGCCATGCAGACAGGCATGGATCGCTACATTAATATCTCCAAGCGCAAGCTAACACCCCCAAAAAACTCGGACGGCAATAAGCCAAAAATAAATCGTTCCAACGAAGGCCCTGAAAATCCCAGGCCACTAAATGAAAATAGATTTTCCATTCTGGCGGAGCCTGAAACAGAGTCGGAACAATTAGCCCCAAGGAAACTAAAGCCCCCACCTATTTTTATTCGGGAGAAGATCTCGAATGCCCTAGTCAACAAAATAGTTGAGCTTGTCGGAAAAGATAACTTTCATGTTATTCTGCTTATGAAAGGGAATATAAGCGAAACTAAACTCCAAACCAAAACCGAAGACGATTTCCGAGCAGTGTCGAAGTACTTAAACGATGCCAAAAAGAATTACTACACGTACCAGCTGAAAAGTTGTAAAGGTTTGCAAGTTGTGCTCAAGGGAATAGAACCCGATGTGACCCCCTCCGAAATTACAGAGGCCTTAAAAGAAAACGGTTTTTGCGCAAAAAATTTTATAAACATTATGAACAAAAAGAAGATGCCGCAACCACTCTTCAAGGTCGAGCTGGAGCCAGACATCATTACTTTGAAAAAAGCGCAGTGCACCCGATCTACAAGTTTCAGTACCTTCTGCACCGTAGGATCACAGTGGAAGAGCCGCACAAAGGGACCGGGCCAATGCAATGCACAAATTGCCAGGAATACGGTCATACCAGGGCTTACTGCACCCTCAGGTCAGTATGTGTAGCTTGTGGAAACTGCCACGACTCCGAACCCTGCCCTGCCAACAATGAAAACTCTCTCACTAAGAAGTGTGTAAACTGCCAAGGAAACCACACCGCAAACTACAGAGTCTGTCCAGTCTACAAGATGATGAAAAGTCGGATGCAACGAGCGACAACGGCACGCTCCCTGAACACACAAAACACTTACATGAGATCACAAACGACACCGGAAGTTTTCTTCGCAAAAGCAGCCAGATCATCATTTGGCCCTTCAATTACCACCAACGCAATGTCTTACGCCAGTGCTTTAAGATCAGGCACAGTTCACATAGAGCCGAAAATTGATAACATCCAGCAGGCCATGGGACAGCCACAAAGTAACATGGAATCTATGATGATTACTTTGCAACAAAATATGATAGAATTTATGTCCTTCATAAAAACCACAATGCAAACCCTTATGCAAAACCAAAATATCTTGTTACAAATGCTTGTAGCTCAGCAGTCCAAATAAACCATGCCTAGCCTTCGAATAACTCTGTGGAACGCCAACGGTGTTTCACGGCATAAACCTGAAATAACTCAATTTCTGAACGAAAACCACATCAACGCTATGTTGCTGGCAGAAACGCATCTCACCAGCAAATATAAAATACGGGGATACACGTTCTACGGCACCGATCATCCAGATGGTAAAGCGCATGGCGGAACTGGCATCTTAATAAGAGACCGCGTCAAACACCACTTTCACAGATTTAATTGATTTTGCTGTGACAAAAAACATTTCTCGCAATCTGATATCAGCAAAATCGCTTTTGGATCTATCATCGGACCACTCACCAGTGCTAATAACACTTCTTCAAAGCCCGGAATTAATCGAGCACCCTCGCAGGCTGACGTCGCATAGAACCAACTGGCTGAAGTTCAAAATGTACGTAAGTTCTCACATTAAACTAACTCCACAGCTCAACATTAAGGAGGACATCGACTGCTATGCCGATGTACTGGAGTCTGTACTCGTCTTAAGTCTTAAGGAAGATGGTCGCAGACCGACCAGGGCTCTAAGGCAAGAAGAAGTAAAAGCACAACGCCAGTACATTTTGAAACTTTCACCCACCAGCACTAAGCATCCCTTGTGGAGGGCCCACCCAAATCTAAGTGCGCCGGCCGAAACAGTGATTCCCATAAGAGACTCTTCAGGCAGCTGGGCCAGAAGCGACAAAGACAGAGCTTGTACATTTGCTTTGCACCTTCGTAATGTTTTCCAGCCAAACCCTGCAAACTAATTCATTCGCACTACCGTCGCCGTCAATTCGAATCGAATCTGAGACGGAGCCAATTCTGTTTCAACCAAATGAAGTTGCAAAAGTAATCAGCGAGCAATTGAAACCAAAAAAGGCCCCAGGCGGTGATCAAATTACTCCCAAAATGTTTATAGAACTTCCAAACTGTGCAGTTGAGGTTATTTGTAAACTCTTTAACGGGATTACACGACTTGGCTATTTTCAAAAAAAATTGAAAAAATCGGTAATCATAATGATCCCAAAGCCAGGAAAAGATCACACAATACCAGCTTCGTACAGACCGATAAGTTTACTCTGGTGTCTGTCAAAACTGCTCGAAAAATGCCTTTTGTCGCGCATAATCCCAGATCTGAAAGAGCACAACGTTATTCCAGCACACCAATTTGGCTTTCGAGAAAGCCAAGGAACAATAGAGCAAGTCAACAGACTAACAACAGAAATACGGACTGCATTCGAGCTTCGGGAATACTACAGTGCGGTATTCCTTAACGTTGCACAGGCTTTCGACCGAGTCTGGCTTGATGGCCTTATGCATAAAATCAGAACGATCCTGCCGGGAAACACTCACAGGATACTTGAATCGTACCTTTACAACAGAGCCTTCGCCGTGAGATGCAACACTACAACATCCGACGACTACGCTATAGAGGCTGGAGTTCCCCTAGGCAACGCCTTTGGTCCAACTCTATTTCTCCTCTACACCGCAGATATTCCCACGAACGAGCGGCTAACTACTTCTACATTCGCAGACGATACCGCTATCATAAGTCGGTCCAAATGCCCAATTCAGGCAACAGCACTACTAGCTGATCATCTCGTTGTAGTGGAGAGGTGGTTATCAGACAGGCGTATAAAAATAAATGCGCAAAAGTGTAAACATATAACGTTTACTCTTAACAGACAAACATGTCCCCCGCTAACCCTGAATAACACGTCACTTCCACAAGCTGACGATGTAACGTACTTTGGTATCCACCTAGACAGGAGACTTACATGGCGGAGACATATCGAAGCTAAGAAAATTCACCTAAAACTAAAATCAAACAGTCTCCATTAAACGCGTCACTTATAAACGCGCGCTCCCCCCTCTGCCTGGACTTCAAGGTCCTGCTCTACAATTCAACGCTCAAGCCAGTCTGGACCTACGGCTCCCAATTGTGGGGAAACGCGAGCAGCAGCAACATCGACATTATTCAGCGAGCACAATCAAAAATCCTGAGAACTATCACTGGGGCACCTTAGTATGTTCGGAACGACAACATGCACAGAGATCTTGGCATTCCTGGAGGTGGAGTCCTGATTGCTGTCGACTCCACCTTTTCGTCTGAATTACTAACTTTCGAAGAATTTTTTGACATCGAATTCCTAGGTATAAAATTATCGTTTCCCGGTAGTTTTGTATATATTACTTGTTCATATATCCCACCATCATCTGAGTTCCCTATTTACGCAAATCACCTTTCCGTTATTCAGTCCATTTCCAAAAAACTGTCAGATCGAGATCAGCTAATAGTATTAATATACCTAGTGCGACATGGTCCCCTGACGAAAACTCTAACATTTTACTTCCTTTAGCGCAGCATGACTTTATTGACGGCTTGCTTGACATTGCGCTATCCCAAGTGAACCATGTTAAGAACTCCTTAGGACGTTTACTGGACTTGTGTTTTGTTTCAAATTCAGAAGGCGTTTGCCTATCAAGAACGTCACCACTTACACAACCGGAAGATCCTTATCATCCAACTCTAGAGCTGACTGTAGACGCAAGAACAGAGCTGAATAAAAAATCCGAAAAGTCGGTTAAACGAATCCGCTGCTTCCGTAAGGCAAACTTTCATCTTTTAAATACTTTTATATCCGGCTATGACTGGTCCGAATTTTATTCATGCACTAACGTGGCTAAGGCCGTTAATATCTTTTATAATGCATTGAATTCCTTCTTTTATCTGTGTGTTCCGTTATACTATCCGTCAATTTCAAATAAACCTCCGTGGTTTAATAAAGAGTTGTCCCACCTAAAAAATATTAAGTCCAGACTTTTCAATAAATTTAAAATGTGCGGTTCACAATCTGCCTTCTCTCGGTACCTAAGGGCTCGGTCAGATTTTATCGTGCTTAACGCCCGGTGTTATAAAAGCTATTTGACTCGTTGTAGGGTCCAATTTTCACAAGATCCAAAACAGTTTTATAATTTTGTTAACACTAAGCGTAAATCAGCCTGTTACCCTGCATCACTATCATTTGAAAACTCTACGGCAAATTCTGATCAGGCAATTGCCGATCTATTTGCCCAGTTTTTCCAGACAACATATTCTGTTTCATCCCGTCCAAATCCGTCTTATTCAAATGCCATTCCCAAGTCGAACTTGATTTTTTGTCCGAAGTTAAGCGAAAGCTCCCTTCTTTTGGATCTCCATAAAGTTAAGCCTGTCTATTCACCGGGTCCGGACGGAGTTCCAGGCTGCGTGCTGAGGTACTGTGCTGAAACTCTGTGTAGACCTCTGTACAAATTGTTTACCTTGTCTTTAAAAACATCTCATTTCCCTCTTATTTGGAAGGAGTCATTTGTCATTCCCCTTCATAAGAAAGGAAATAAATGCAATACAAGTAATTACAGAGGCATATCCAAATTATCCGCCATCCCAAAGCTTTTCGAAAACACTATTACACCCCATTTGCAACATCTTTGTAGATCGATTATATCTCCATGTCAACATGGATTTATAAGGCGAAGATCTACGACGACAAACCTCTTGGAGCTAACGTCTTTTGTAATAAATGGCTTTAGAAAGAACATGCAGACTGACGTAGTTTACACTGATTTTAGTAAAGCGTTTGATTCAGTAAATCACTCGCTTCTTGTATTAAAGCTAGACTTATTAGGGTTTCCATGTGATCTTCTAACATGGATCTCAAGTTATCTGAGTGGTAGGAATCAACGAGTCCTCTTTAAAAACTCGATCTCTGATTTGATCCGAGTTACTTCAGGCGTCCCACAAGGAAGCCACCTTGGCCCACTTCTTTTTACTTTATTTATAAACGATCTCCCTCTAGTCTTGACAAAGTCGCGTGTCCTTATGTACGCAGATGACGTTAAGTTATGCCTGCAATATAACGAAATTTCTAGCAGTTCAGACTTACAATCCGACCTAAACGCTTTTCAAACATGGTGTTGTGAAAATCTTTTGGATTTAAATAGCGCTAAGTGCAAAGTAATGACATTTTTTCGGGTGAACCCACAATATGCAACGTATACGCTGGGTGGTTGCGCGTTGTCTAGAATTACGCATGTTGATGACCTTGGCGTCCTCCTTGACCCTAAACTTAAGTTTTGTGACCATATTACTTCTATGGTGAATAAAGCCAGGGGAGTACTTGGATTTATTAAAAGGTGGTCAAAGGAATTCGATGATCCCTATGTTACAAAGACTCTGTTTATTTCACTAGTCCGTCCAATCCTGGAGTACTGTTCTGCAGTTTGGAGTCCTCAGTATGGTGTACATATAGACCGGATAGAGTCTGTGCAAAATAACTTTTTATTATTTGCTCTACGGGGCCTTAACTGGAATGCAAGCCTTATTTTACCATCCTACTCTAGTAGACTTCTCCTAATTAATCTACCATCCTTAGTAAACCGTAGAACGATGCTTGGCACAACTTTTATCTATAAACTTATTCACGGGGATGTGGAGAGTCCCGAGTTACTGGGTCGCATAAGCTTCTCCGTGCCTAATAGAATTACCAGGAACTATGTTCCTCTTACATTAAATATTTGTTGATCTAACTTTGATATGCATGAACCGTTTAGAGTACTGTGTAACGACTATAATAGACTATACCACATTATTTCTACTACCGACTCTTTGCCAAGCCTAAAATCATTAATTTTATCTTACTTAGCACAAAATTAGTATTAGTATTAGTCTCGTACGTATTTCTAACTTAGTCTGTCCGCTTCTACATTGTGCTTTTAACTTCTCGCGATCTCGTTTTTACGCCTATTAGGCTCCGCGCGTAACAAGCACTGCTTGGTGTCGTAAGGGCCACATGTTTGCGCTGATCATAGTGCATCAACGTCCGAATATTCTACACGTAAAAGATGAAATATCAAAACAAAAAGCGTCCTACCACATCAAGCTAACTTCTCATCCAAATCAGCTCGCAAGGGGCCTAGCCAGGGTTTCCAACCGGACCCGATTGCAACGCAATGACCTTCCAGCTCAGCAATAGTTTATTAGAGCCCCTAAATCTCGCGCCAGTCACCTTGACTGTCAGATAGTTTTTATACCATTGCAGAGGGTATTATAATTTTGGTCAAAAGTGTGCAACGCAGTGAAGGAGACATCTCCGACCCTAAAGAGTATATATCTTCTTGATCAGGATCACCTCCTGAGTTGGTATAGCCATGTCCGTCTGTCCGTCTGTCCGTCTGTCCGTCTGTCTGTCCGTCTGTCCGTCTGTTTCTACGCAAACTAGTCTCTCAGTTTTAAAGATATCGAACTGAAACTTTGCACACACCCTTCTTTCCTTTGCACGCAGTATATATGTCGGAACGGCCGGGATCGGCCGACTATATTCTATAGCTGCCATATAACTGATTGATCGGAAATGCCATAACTCTGCTGTTTGTTAAGTTAGGAAGTTGGGACTCTATATGGGTATTATATTTGGCCAATCAATCCGACGTACCAAATTTCATGAGAATCGGCCGACTATATCCTATAGCTGCCATATAACTGATTGATCGGAAAAGCCATAACTTTGGTGTTTGTTAAGTTAGGAAGTTGGGATGTTCTATGGGTTTTATTTTTGGACAATCAATCCGACCTATCAAATTTCATAAGGATCGGCCGACTATATCCTATAGCTGCCATATAACTGAACGATTGGAAATGCCATAACTTTGGTGTTTTTAAAGTTAGGAAGTTGGGATTTTTTTTGAGTATTAAGAATGCATCATATGAATAATTTTGGAGAATATAATGTACATAATATTCTGCAAGGGTATATCAACTTCGGCTCCGCCCGAAGTTAGCTTTCCTTTCTTGTTTAATTTAAGATTCTATATACTTATTGTTAGACTCAATTCAGAGAAGATCCAATAAATAAAATGCAAAATGTTAAAAAAAAAAAAAAGTTTGGGCAGGCCAGTGTGTCGAAGGCAGCCTGTTCTTCAGTATCCCAGCGCCACTTAACGCTCTTCCTTAGGTGCTTAATCACCGGCTGAACGATAGTCGCAAAGTTCTGTACCACAATGCCATACCTAGACATCGTCTCAGTTCTTTCAGAAAGGTAGGTGGCCGTAACTCCCTTACTGCTGCTACTTTATCGGGGTCTGTATGAATACAATCTTCGCTTACCATGTGGCCAAGGTACTCGAGTTTTCTTTGAGCGTTTCTCCTTATTAATGCGTAGGTTAGCAGCCCTGAGTCTCTGAAATACCTCTCGTAGGTTTCGTGTATGTTCTGCTAAGTCTCTCCCAATTACTAAGATGTCATCCAAATACGCAAACGCGAACGGATCTAGTTCGGGCCCGATGACACTATCTATGGCGCGTTAAACGTAGCAGCTGCGGAGTGTAACCCATGGCATGACACGCCAATGGAAAAGACCCCGCTCCGGGTCTGTGAATGCAGTATACTGTTTACTGTCTCATGCCATGGGTATTTGCCAGTAGCCACTTTTTAGGTCCAATGTCGACAAGACGCGGGCCTGGCTGAGTCTCTCTAGGATATAATTAATACGAGGTGTCGGATACGCGTCTGGTATTGACCTCGCGTTTAATTGTCGGAAGTCGACATTCATCCGCCACTCGTCATTCTTTTTGCGTACTAAGACGATGGGTGCACTTTTGGAAGGTTCTATCTTTCCTGCAGTTAACAACTCGTTCACCTGGTCGTCAATAACTCGTTGCATCGCTGGATTCTTTGTTTCACCGGTCGGTGGTCTCGCATTGTGATCGTGTGTTGTGCGATATCCCACATCGCCCCTGACATCCCCTCGAATCCTACCAGCTCTTGTTGGAGGAATCGATCTATGTGTTCTTGATCCGCTGCTGACCAGTCCACTTCCCGCCGAGGGGGCGTGTCTTCTTCTTCCTGGTCTTTCTGAGTTCCCTGGTTTTCCTGTATTCCTTGGTTTTCCTGTGTTCCCTGGTTTTCCTGTATTCCTTGGTTTTCCTATGTCTTCTCTACTTACTCCAGCTCGTTTTCCATGTGTTTATCGGTCCTCTCTCCGATTTCCGTTATCTTCCAATTCGCCTTACGCACGTCTTTCATGTCGACGGTAGATCTCTCTTGGCTGCCTTCTGCCCTGAGCCCCTGTAAATTAGCCATGACCGGCCGGTTCCCTGCGTGGTGGTTCTCATTGGTGCGGGTGGTTTTTGGTCCCGCCTCGCGGAGTTGTAGTCGAGCCCGTCCACGTCGTATTGTAGTGCCGATGTCGGCGACTACGACTTGCACTACGATCTTGTCGTCTTCTACTCGCAGGGGTGCGCCTATTTCCGGTTGTCGGGTACTCTCGTCCCCAACTGCTCCCTGGTTGGTCGAGGACGCTGATCGTTTCCCGACTCGGGACGTCTACAACAATCAATAGTCCTGATCCCTTCTCATCTATAATCCCAACACACCAACCGTCGGGGGTTTCGGCACTCCCTCGCAAAGTGACCCTCTGCGCCACAGTTGAAACAAATCCGAATTTCGGGAGGTGTTTGTAGCGCCTCCTGGTTTATCATCCTATTCGAGATTTCTTCCAGTGGTATGATGCTGGGACGAGGCTGTGAGGGGGTTTGCGGGTTTCCTCGGAAAGGGTTGCGAACCTGGAGGGCGTACGATGTAGCCTTTATCTCCAGCTCCTCTAAGAACCTCAACGGGTCAGTATGGCCGTTGAATTGGGTCCCCATTTTCGGACTTGCTCTGCTATGACACCGTGCGCTGTGGCCCGGCCAAAATTTGCTCCCCAAGCCATTTCGTTTTCCAGAGTAAGATTACATTTGGTTCTATTACGGCCGGTGGCTCCCTCCGTAGCAATTGCTCTTTCGTGGTTGACAGGGCTCCTTCTTTATCGTATAGATCCAGAGAGTCCCTATGCGACTGTCTGGTGAACCCAAATTGTGTCAAATCCTGAATGTGTGTTTCTGTCTAGAATAGCACCACTCACGCAACCTGAAGATCCATATCACCCTACAATCGAACTTACAATGGACTCAAGTACATTTATAGAAGAAAAATCAGAAAAATCAACCAAACGAATACATTGTTTTCGCAAGGCAGACTTTCTGAGGCTAAATATTTTTATTTCTGACTTTAATTGTTCTGATCTTTACTTATGCAATAATATGTCCGATGCAGTTAATGTTTTTTACACTGCAATAAACTCATTTTGTTAATTCCTGCGTTCCGTGGTACTATCCGTCAATCTCCAATACATTATCTTGGTTTAGCAAGGAGTTGACACACTTAAGAAATGTAAAGTCCATACTTTTTAATAAATATTGAAATACCGGTTCTCCATCTATTTCTGCTAGATATTTAAGATTTAAGATTTAAGATTTACCGTTTTAAACCATTTTAAGGTCCAGTTCTCTCACGACCCGAAATAGTTTTATAACTTATACTTTGCCCAATTTTTTCAAACGACTTACTCTACTTTAGATCATTCATCACAGCCTTATTGTTACACCATATCCAAGTCAAACCTCATATTCAGTCCCACTTTAACAAAAAGCTCTTTTCTTTTGGATTTTCATCGTATTAAGCCTGTTTATTCGACAGGTCCCGATGGTATTCTGGGGTGCGTGCTTAGGTATTGCGATAAGGCCTTATGCAAACCTCTTCACAAGCAGTTTACCTTATCTCTAGAAACTACCCAATTTTCAAATATTTGGAAGGAATCATTTGTTATTCCTCTTTACAAAAAGGGTAACAACTTAGAAGCCAGAAACAAAAGAGCTATATCAAAATTGTCAGCTTTTCCTAAGCTTTCTAAAAAAATCATTACTTCTCATTTGCAGCACTTTTGTAGATCAATCATTTCTGCATGCCAACACAGTTTTATTAAACGTAGATCCCCCTTCCGAAGCTTACTAGATTTGTCATAAAGGGATTTAATAGTAGTTTTTAAACAGACGTCATTTACATTGACTTTAGTAAAGCATTTAACTCTGTAAATCACTTACTTCTTGTTTAAAAACTTGACTTGTTTTTTACGTTAGTGATGGACCCGACGAACCCTACCTCGATTTGAGGAGCGCTTGGCCGGACCCTCTGTAAAGCGAACTCTGGAAAGTAATGTTAGTGTTTTAGAAAGTTGTTGAAAATTTAGGAAACCAACGGTATTGAAGGATAGATGTTTCGCAAAAAAACCTTGGAAACGGGCTATCAGGATAGAAAAACATTAAACAATAAACATATATTATATAGAACTAGGCGACTTATAACCCATAAGATTTACAAAAACGACACTGCAACTAGTCGGCGGAAAGCATTACGCTTTGACAGTCAAAAGGACCAGTACGAGCTGTACCAAGAACGACAACTTACCGCTTCTTAGTTGGCCATTAGCAAGACTGAGCAAGCTAATCGTCGGAGCTGATGACGTTGCAAGAGTTGCTGAGCTTAAGACCGCACTGGGCACCACAACTAGGGCTGTTGCCAAGCTATGTCTGCAGCCTAAGATGGATGTTGGAGACCCGTCCCCTCCAATGGGGGGAGTACGTCCAGCTAAGCGGTTAGCCAGACAGCGCAACACAGCTGAGCTTTCGGAGAGTGAGAGGAACAGCTCTCTCTTCGGCTGCGTCCGATCGTAATCTATGTTCAGTTTCTAACTTTCGCTACTTCGTTTCGCATGCAAGCGGCAAGTATTTTGGCCTGCCGTCCTTGCAATCAACACAACATTGAATTTGAACTCATAAAACTCTGTATAGTTGCCAATAAACAACAAAATATTTATATTGTTAATTCGGACAATTTGTTTGTATTTAGTGGTTTAATTATTGGATTCTTGAGCGCCAACAGTGCTAGTGAAAAGGCTCACTCTAGCCGCAACAATGACTTCTGAGAGCCATACCAAAAAAAGATCCCTCTTTGTTACTGACATTGTGCCTTAAAAGTAACATAGTTTGAAGGCTAGCAGGTAATAGCAGTTCATATTACACATTTTGGACGCCACTGATTCACACATTTGGCTAATAAATGAGTTAGACTGAATCCACTTGAAACCGGTAAGTTCGACTCCACGAAAGACAGGTGAACGCTAATCGGGGCTCGTTGTTAATACACTTAATAACCACTACGTTTTATGAGCTACACATTTATAGACCGGTCACAAACATTGATTTTTTTTGTAATACATACCTTGAAGATAATAAAAAGCCAAACTTTTATAAATTCAATAAAAATTGCAAATTTCCGAGGAACTTGTAAAGCTCTTTGCAAAATCAAACAATGTGTTTGTCCGTTCATAGCTGATGATCAGCTCATCGTAGAGCTTTTAAAAAGCTTCGATAAATCGAATCAAAGCATCTGTTATCGACTTGTGAAAAATATCAACGCTTTTGAAAATTTGATTTAAATGCCGCTAGCGAGACCAAATAGCCCATTGTGCTCGGCGACGTTTTTGGGGGATATTGGTACTCTAAGTACTCTTGCTACCCTCACCTTGATTGTTTTGAGATGTTTTTGGATAATAATGGTTTCCTGAATTATTATAATTATAACTTTTGTTGTTATCCCAATTTCTATTAAAATCGAATTTATTCTGTCTTTGTTGGTTGTTAATATGTCTATTTTGATAGTTATTATTTTGGAATCAGCCCCCTTGGTTATTATTTGAATTTGTATTTAAGTACGATTTTGATGGTATAAAATCTTGAGGTTCATTTTTTTCTTAAGAGTTTTGGGACATATACGAACGATTATTTATTCATTTATCTTCAAAGATTCCTATAGCTTGGGCAGCTTGTTTTAATGGAAGGGGAGACAAAATATCATATTTACTCAACGTAATAAATTGTTTGACTGGTAATTTTTCGCGAATCACTTCAGCTAATGTATCACTCAATGTCCTTAAAACTATAACTGTGTTTGATAGATTACTGTCTGTAGCAAGCAGTCATACACACATGTACATACACATTACATAGGTTACTAGTCAGTGAGTGTAGACGTGTTTTCAATTACCTCCTGAGTTTTTCCAATTAGAAAGCCTTAAACAGCCCTGAAAAGGTAAACAAAGCGAACAGCGTGATCCCCATAGGAGGCGGTACGTACCAGGGTGGGTCTGTGCGTTGAGTACACCATATTTTAGCGCTTAGATCAATTAAAACTGGTGCTCCACCGAGGGTAGAGGGGTCACCAAGACTCTGTTTTCTCCCGCTCTCTTCCCACAGGGAAAACAAAAACAAAGTTTTCCCGCGGGCGATTTGCGCGTTTCCCTTTTTTGGCAACTGGACAAACAGCTGATCACTCCGATAGTGCTGGAAAGCGTTCAAACCACATCCAGAATCGGTAACAGAAACCAGCCGCTACTATCAGCTAGGAAAAATTACATAATTCTAGGCCGAGCTCAACCAGTAGAAGATATTCAACTCGTAGCAGTCAGCTTTTGAAAGGGTTGAAGCGTAGAGTTCAAAAGCGAAGGCCGAACCTCTCCACTAGTCTAGATAAGGGAATTAGGGGTAGCAAGTCAAGGATCCGAAAAATTCCAACCCCCCGCTTAGGCGGTGCCTCAGCAAACGGGGCTCTAGGGACCGAAAAGGGGCGGTGTAACCCCCAACGTTAGAAAGTCTAGGAGAAATCTGAGACCAGCGAGGAAACCCATGTCGCGGACGTTGAAAGACCAATGGACCAGGCAAACCCCTTCGCAAAAAGCTCAGCGATGGCCAGATCGCCAACGCTGCAGGCTCAGCATAATGTTGAACAGCAGCCAAAACAAGCGGAGGCAATCATGTCCATGGAGGACGTTATTGCGAAAATAGGCCTTGCCGTGAATGGCCTCTCCCTTCTGTTTAAGGACCACAGGGTCGTCAAACAGCCGATGCGCGATTTCCTAACAGAGCTGGTAGAGCTGCATAAAACGGCAGTGGCCTCCATCAATCAGGAGGAAGCCACAGGAAAGGAGTGCAGGGAAAGTGCCACCCAAACCACACCGAGAGCCGAACAGCGTGACAACAAGCTGTGTGGCAAAGAAAGGATAGTAGCGACACCGAAAACGGCAAGGGAGCCAGCAGCAGGCCAAAAATGTACGCCATCAATGAAGAGGGTACATCGGGAACGGCTACAAGAGAAGCGACACGAAGATTCCCAGCTAGTAGCTGACAGAAACCCTAAGGGAAATTCTGGCTCAGGGCCAGACCATGGCGTCTGGTTGCAAGAGTCGGGGAGATTACCTACGCGGAACTTCTCTAGACCGTTAAAGGAGACTCCACGCTAAAACACGTCAGTGGGGACGTACAGACCATCCGAAAGACGGCCAAGGGAGATCTTCTGCTGCAACTGAAGAAGTCTCCAGACCACAGCGCGGAGGAGGTTAAAAAGGCCATCGGAAACGCTCTCGGGGTTAAAGCAGATGTAAGGGCCCTGACCGAGCAAACCAGACTTGAGGTCATGGACTTAGATGAAGTCACAACCAAGGAGGAGATAGTGGAGGCTCTAAATAGTAAGCTAGGCGATACCCCTCTTTCTGAGGAGGCCGTAAAGTCGCTGAGAGCCACCGGAAACGGCCTGCAGACTATTGTTGCCAACACCCACAGCGAACAAGTTGGTAAGCCTGGGGAAAATAAAGATTGGATGGGTGATCTGCCGGATTAAACCCATTTTTTCGCCAAAACGATGCTATAAGAGCGTTCGGCCATATCTCGTCGAACTGCACAGAAAAAGCGGACCTGCGCGGAGCAAGTTTCAAGTGTGGTGGAAAAGACCACGAGGCCAGAAGCTGCAACAGAGACCCGCATTGCCTACTCTGCGCGCGGAAAAGAGATCTCCCAACGAATAACGCGTCTGGGAGCTTTGAATGCCCAGCGTATGTCGATGCGGTAAAATCTCAACAAAGATGCTAAGGGTCATGCAGCTAAACCTTAACCACTGCAGGGTGGCCAGGACCTTCTCACCCAAACAATTTCCGAGCTCAAAATAGACCTGGCAATTCTGAGCGAACCCTACAAAGCAATTAGATCCAACACGTGGGTCACGGATCAATTGGGAAAAGCAGCAATCTGGACATGTGGGCAACCGGCCCAACATCTAGCATGCGTGAAAGCATCCAAAGGCTACGTAAGGGCGAAGCTAAAAGACCTTTGGACTACTTTCCACCCAGCTGGACACTAGAGGAGTTTAACGAGACGATAGACAGCCTGGCAAACGACTTAAGAGCACACTCGCCTGCAATTATTGCTGGGGACTTCAATGAGTGGTCAACGGAGTAGGAGTCAGCCTCAACAAACGCCAGAGAAGTCACTGTGACGTTCGCATCGCTGGACGTAGTCCTACAAAACACGGGTTCCACCCCTACATTTAGGAGAGAGGGAGCGCAGTCCATAATCGACCTCACCTACGTAAGCGCAAGCTTGGCGGCGACGGCGACCTGGGAAATTAGCGAGACCTACACAGCGAGCGACCATAGTGCAATTATAAGCACCATCCGCACGCGAAGAACCGCCACACCGACAATTACTCGAGGACACTATAAAGAAAATACGCTCGACATACCAGCATTTAGAGCGGCCCTGGAAGGGATGGAATTAGCGGACAACGCATTAATGGAAAAGGTCAAGGAAGCCTGCGACACCAGCATGCAGTGCAGTAAAAGCTTCAAGCGGCGCAAGCCAGTCTACTGGTGGAACCAAGCGATTGAGGCGGCACGCCGAGAATGAATAAGCCTACCATTGGGCCCGCGGAACCGAAGCCTTCCATATACTTAGGGAAGTTTTCACCCAAAAGAGGAAGATCCTAAATCGAAAATAAAAAGCAGCTTCCTGCAACTTTGCGATGAAGCAGAAAACGACTTGTGGGCAAAGGCCTACAAGGTGGTCATGAAAAAATCCAACGCCGTTAAAACGTGACCCCAACAGGCTCCGAGAAACTGGGAGAGATAATAAGGCACCTTTTCCCAGCGCAGGAAACGAGGCAAGCGGAAGCGTTCGGTGTCCCGGACCACCATATACCGCCGGTGACCCTACAGGAGCTGGTAGCCCAAAAGGTACCAAACAACAAGGCACCAGGGCCAGATGGGATCCCAAATCGGGCACTCAAACTGGCCATCAGCATGTACCCGAGCACCTTTGCCAGTGCATTCACTAAGTGCCTGGCCCAAGCCTGCTTCCCAGAACGGTGGAAACAGCAAAAGCTGGTGCTTATACCAAAGCCAGGAAAAGACAAGGATGAACCGTCGGCATATAGGCCCATTTGCCTTCTACACACGGCCGGCAAAATACTGGAAAGTATTGTCAGTGCAAGACTCGGAGAGGCTATAGAGGCTGCCGGAGGGCTCTCAGAAAGTCAGTATGGCTTTAGAAAGGCTCGCTCAACCCTAGATGCACTGGAAACCGTGGACCGCATAGCCAGGCAGGCCATAGAAAGCAAAAGGTGGCTGGGAGGAAACAAACAATACTGTTTGGTGGCAACTCTGGACATCAAAAACGCCTTCAACTCGGCATTCTGGAGCAGAATAATGGCCTCAGCGAGGCCTGAGCGACAGGTGGCTCCACTACGAGACGAACGAAGGACCTCAACGCTACAAAATCACAGGAGGAGTGCCACAAGGGTCTGTCCTAGGCCCATTATTGTGGAACACGATGGATGATGGTATTCTGCGTCTAAAATTCCAGCATGGCGTAAACGTTGTTGGCTTCGCGGATGACGTCGCGGTCATAGTGGTAAAAAAGTCCATAGCCGAGGTAGAAAGCTCTACAAACGCAGCAATCATCAGGATAAGTGAGTGGCTACAAATCATGGGACTTGAACTGGCTGAGCAGAAAACCGAGGCGGTACTCATCAGCATCAGGAAAAAAGTGGAAACCGCACGAATCACTGTGGGCGGAGCCCAAGTGGAGTCGAAAAGGGCTATAAAATACCTAGGGGTCATGCTGGACACCAGGCTGACCTACAGGGAGCACCTGCAGATGACTCATAAGAGGGCACAGGGAGTTACGATGGCAGTGTCCCGAATGATGCTTAACCATAGAGGCCCAAATTCACGAGCAGGAAGCTACTGTTTAACGTAGCAAAGTCGTCCATCATGTATGCAGCACTAATATGGGCCGAGGCGACAACAAAAAAGAGCTACGCAACGGGTATAGAGTCGGACTACAGAATAGGAGCTCTTAGGGTAGCCTCCGCCTTCCGCGCGGTCGCTACAGAGGCCATTCTGGTCATCAGTGGAATAACACAGCTCGCAGTTGTGGAGGCCAAGGAGAACTTCGAAGCGAGAAAAGTAGCTGATACACAGGCGGACCACCGCTTGGCAAAACTAACGTCAAGAACAAAGGCCCATGAAAACTGGCAGCAAAGATGGGATAGGTCAGAAACCGGCCGGTGGACGCACCCACTCATCCCCAATATAGCGGCTTGGGTAAACAGACCACACGGCCAACTAACGTTCCATCTGACACAGGTGCTGAGCGGATATGGAGTATTTACATCGTTTTGGCCACGAGACAAGCCCAATCTGCGATGCCTGCGGAACAGTGGAAAATGCCGAACCATTTGTGTCAGGTTCGGAGAAGAACGCCTAAGAGCTGAACAAATCCTGGGGTCCCCGATCACAGTGGAGGGACTTGTACCTAGTATGCTGGAGAGTCAGGATAACTGGACAGCTGTGTGGAGTCTGGCTGCGGAAGTCACGACGGAACTGAGGCGGCTAGAACGCATAAGGAACGAGAGGCCCAAAACAGGCCAGCCAGCCTTGCGAAGCAGTGCTTCACGGCAGTCCTGCAAGTCTGGATATCATATGTAAATTTATTTTTGTCTATGTATGTAATTTATGAATAAAAAAAACACCTACACTTAAGAACTAAGGATCCTATTGTACATACATACTCTAAGACAAGTTCCACAATTATTAGATCTCTCTTTTAATCTTGTGCGAAACCTATTGTCAACCGAACACTATGTCTATCTCGGTCTCGCACGGACGATCGGTTTAAGTTCCACTCTTGTGAAATAGGCTAAGCACGCATAATTTGGAAAAGAATAAACTCACTTTTGCTGTGACCACTGAATCAATAAGACGTATTTGTGCCACCTACAAATTTGGAAGTTGGATTACTGCAAAAAAAAATTTTTTTGCACTATACTCAGCCTTCGAGTAAAATTAAAATAAAATTTAGTGCGTAAAAATGGAAACCTTAGGTGTAGACGACTACAGTGCAGCAGAACTTCGAAGATGGCTGGAAAACCTCGGAATGCAGAAAAGCGGAAACAAGGCGGCGCTCGCATCGCATCTCGGGTCCCTCCCGAGGCCCGTGGAGTTTGCCCAACATTGGATCCCAAGGACATTTCCGAGGCAGAAGCTGGGTCCGAGGAAAGACCCAATTCGTCAGCAGACCGAGGCAACGAGAACAATGAAGCCAGGGCTACGACGCTAAATTGCCAAAACAACGGCGTAATTCCAAACAACGAGAACGTTCCAGAAGTTTCTTTGGAATCCATGAAGCGTCAGTTGGAATCGCTCCAATCGGCGTCAGCCGTTTGACAGTGTGACCACATCTTTAACCAACGATATGCCACAAGGCCAGAACAACGTGGCCACACCAAATAACAATGTTGTTCCATTGGATTTAGAAAATGTCGTCGTCGAGGATGCCAGATTGGGTACATTATTTTCCAATAATAATCTTTTGCTGACCATGGTGACAGAAATGCTCCCTGTTTTTGACGATGCTGCCAACAACAAAGTACCAGTTAGTACATGGATTGCTCATCTTAATGCCATTATTAAGATGTACAAACTGAGCGACGATCTAATTCGCATGCTGGGAATGTCCAAGTTAAAAGACCACTCTCAAGTTTGGTTACACTCCAAAGAAAATATTTTGACGCTGCCGCTCAGGAATTGATGACTCAACTGGCGGAGGGTTTTCAGTCCAAGGAAAGCAAGATTATGTCCCGGTGCAAGTTTCAGGAGCGCAAGTGGCAACCATCTGAAGATTTTGCCACCTATTTCAATGGAAAAACACGCTTAGCTGCGCACATTCAGATGGACGACGAGTAGCTGATTGACAATATCATCGAAGGAATTCCAGATACACTTCTGCGTCAACAAGCGCATATGCACTGCTTCAACTCGTCTGCACAACTTTTGCAGGCATTTACGAAAGTTTCCTTACGCAAAACGCTGTTCTCACTTGGACGCCCCAAAGTGGCTGCCGAGAATGGACCTGGTTTGTGCACCACTAATAGATGTTTTAACTGCAACTCTGTTGGACATTTCGCAGCCGTATGCCGCAAACCCAAGCATGAGTACGGATCCTGCTAAGGATGTGGAAGTCTGGAGCACCTAGTGGCTGAGTGCACGGAGAAGAAAAACATTTTTTTTTTTTTTTTTTTCGCCCGGAGTCCCACGGCCCACTTACCCGACCAACCGACCTAGGGGCGCAGCCGTGTATCGTACGGCACGATTCGCGATAAGATAGACGCGAGATAGAAAAATAAAGGTAAAGGTCCGGGGAAAAAAATAATAGTTAGATCAATCTTGTGCCAATGAAGCAAGTCTTAATCGTTTTAGGAGCGGCAGAGAGTCAAGATTTGAGATTACAAGAAAAAGTCTATTATAGTCAGAACATAATATTCTGAAAGGCTCATGCAAGGCATAGTTAGATCTACAATGATTTAAAATTAGGGGAAAATAATTTCTAGTTGATCTACTTGGCACAGAAAAGTTTAGCCGACTTAACAAGTCGGGGCAGTCAATATCACCATGTATAAGGTTATAAATAAAGATAGTACCAAGCATCGTTCTACGGTTGGCTAGGGAGGGTAAATTAATCAAAAGAAGTCTACTAGAATAAGAAGGTAAGTTAAGATTTGCATCCCAGTTAAGGCGCCGTAAAGCAAAAAGAACGAAGTTTTTTTGTACAGATTCAATACGACCAATATGTATTCCGTATTGTGGACTCCAGACGGCAGACCCATACTCCAGAATCGAACGGACTAGCCAAATAAATAAAGTTTTAGTCAAATAAGGATCATCGAATTCTTTTGACCACCTTTTAATAAATCCAAGCACTCCTCTGGCCTTATTAACCATGGACGAAATGTGATTAGAAAATTTTAGTTTAGGGTCCAAGAGAACGCCAAGATTTACAAGAGTTATTCTATCGGATTGGCCCGATAAAAAGTCATCAGGATGCAGGTTGTTGGAACCGTTTCAATTTAGTAAATTATCTCGGCACCAGTTTTGAAAATTATCTAGATTGTAAGTCTAAATGGCAGGAAATATCCTTATACTGCAGGCATAACTTAACATCATCTGCGTACATAAGTACGCGAGAATGACTTATAATTGATGGAAGATCGTCAATAAATAATGTAAAAAGTAACGGACCCAGATGGCTCCGTTTTGTGACACCGGAGGTAACTCGGAGAATTACAGAAATTGAATTTTTAAAAAGGACCCTTAGTAACCTGCCATTCAGATAACTTGAAATCCATTTAAGTAGATCGACTGGAAAACCTATCAAGTCAAGTTTTTGAACAAGAAGTAAGTGATTACATAGTCAAATGCTTTACTAAAGTCAGTGTAAATGACGTCTGTTTGAAAACTACTATTGAATCCCTTTATCACAAAGGTAGTGAGCTCTAGAAGGTATGTGATTGTTGATCTACGTTTAATAAATCCGTGTTGACACGGAGAAATGATTGATCTACAAAGGTGCTGCAGATGAGGAGTAATGATTTTTTCAAAAAGCTTAGGAATAGCTGACAACTTAGAAATACCTCTGTAGTTACTGGCTTCTAACTTGTTACCTTTTTTTGAAAAGAGGAATAACAAATGATTCCTTCCAAATATTTGGGAATTGGGAAGATTCTAGAGATAAGGTAAACAACTTGTGAAAAGGTTTGCACAGGGCCTTAGCGCAATACCTAAGCACGCACCCTGGAATACCATAGGGCCCTGGCGAATAAACAGGCTTAATACGAAGAAGATCTAAAAGAAGAGAGCTTTCTGTTAAAGTGGGACAGAATATGAGGTTTGACTTGGACATGGTGTAAGAATAAGGTTGTGATGAATAATCTAAAGTAGAGTAGATCGTTTGAAAAAATTGGGCAAATAAATCGGCTATTGCCTGATCTGTGGTTGCCGTCATGTTTTCGAACGACAGCGAGGAAGGATAAGAATTAGATTTACGCTTGGTGTTAACAAAATTATAAAACTGTTTCGGGTCCTGAGAGAACTGGACCTTACAACGGTTTAAGTCCGACCGAGCACTTAAATATCTAGTAAAAACAGATTGAGAACCGGTATTTTTATATTTCCTAAAAAGTCTTACGTTTCTTAAGTGTGTCAACTATTTGCTAAACCAAGGTGATTTATTGGAAATTGACGGATAGTGCAACGGAACACAGGAATTAAAAAATGAGTTTATTGCAGTGATTTAAATAATCAGAAAGTTCAGTCAACGGCGGAATATATGAGCAAGTTATGTATATAGAGCTACCAGGAAGCAATAACTTAACACAAATAAATTCAATGGTATTGAATTCCTCAAAAAATAACTCCTCTGACGGGAGGTTTGAATCAACTCCAATTAAGACTCCACCTCCCCGTCTAGAGGGACGGTCATACCTATATATTGTGTACTTACCTGGAAAACATTCGGAGCTAAAGATCTCCGGCTTTAACCAAGTTTCTGTAAACACAATAATATAATATGAGATGCAAAGGAAAGGCTATCGGAATACAATTTAGTGAGCTTGTTCCGCAAACCTCTTTCTTACGAAAGACCGATTAAAATTCACTTTAAGACAGAACCTAATCAGTACTTATTTGTAGAATGATTGATTCTGGCAGCCCAATTAGTTTCATTAAAATTTCATGCGTTGAAAAAATAATGAAAGTAAATTTATTAATATTATTGAAAATAATCCTAAAAATTACTTTGGCTTAAAAAAAAAGTCCTTTAGATATATATGGAAAATTACAATTCTTTGTTGTTATAAATAAAGAAAAGTTTAATTTTGAATTACTGGTTGTGGCGAACAAACCAATGGCATACTGCGCTGTTCTAGGAAGAGATTTTATGAACATATGTAACACGATCTTGTGTTGGAAAATGATAAAAATATTGAAAATTATTGCTCAAATGATAGAAATATTAAAAATGATTGTTTAAATGATAGAAACATTGAAAATGATTGCTCAAATGATAGGATTATGGAAAATGATTGCTCAAACTATAAAAGTATTGAAATGATTGCTGAAATGATAGGATTACTGAAAATAATTTTTTGAACTGTAATAGAATTGATTTTGATAAAAAATTTAAGAATAGTTGTGTCGTTACAAGAATGGATCGGTCTGATGATAGAATTAAAAATGATAGCAAGATAGATAAAATTAAAAAGTCTAAGAGTAAAGTAAATGTTGAATTGGAGAGCAATGAGCAATGTAATGAAAATGAAAGCAAATTGAGTGGTTCAAATGATACGGTAGAGTCAAGTCCAATTTTAAGCGAGCAATTCGAGTCTGAAATATTGTCAATTGAATATCCCATTCCAACTGAATGCAACCAATTAAATATAAGTGATAAGTGCGAGTTTAGTTTAAAGAACAGTCTTTTAAAAATTTTTGATAAATATTATATAAAGGCGAAACGGCCAGATATCCCCTTAGTTAAATGGGAAATGAAACTAAATTTTGACATAGGAAACCGTTTAATTATCCTCCACGATACGCAGAAAAAGGTCAAGTGCAAGATTTGTTAGATGATTATATTAGAAACGGTATCGTACGGGCAAGCGAGTCGGCATATGCTTTACCAATAGTACTAGTTAAGAAAAAGTCTGAACAGTTAAGAATGTGTGTGACTATCGAATAAAATATATGTTAAATATGTTAAAAGATAATTACCCCACCCTCTTAATATACGATCAATTAAACTTTCCTTTTTACCAAGTTAGATCTCAAAAACGGGTTTTTCCACGTGCATATGCATGAAGATTCAGTTAAATTGACCGCCTTCACAACACCAATGAGCCAATATGAATGGCTTAGAATGCCGTTTGGATTACGAAACGCCTCTGCAGTGTTCCAAAGATTTGTAAATAAAATTGTTGCTGATTTGGTTAAAGAAGATAAGATTCTTATTTACATGGACGACTTTTTGATAGCAACAAAAGATAGTAAGAGTCATTTGGAAATATTAACTGAAGTATTTAAGCGATTGGTTGACAACAAACTCGAACTAAAGTTAGACAAGTGTGAATTAGTATTTAGGGTACATAATATCAGGAAAGGGTATTAAACCTGATTCGAAAGGTATACAAACGGTAAGAGATTTTCCTGTACCAACAAAAACGCATATGTAATAGATTATACAAATAATTCGAGTCCGCTTTGGTTTCCTTTATTTAATTCTTTATTTATCATTTACATTTAATTTATATTTGGAGCTGAGCAGCCGTTGTTGCCGCTCTGAGCTCAAAAGAGTTTCTTGTTTTGCTTAATTTACTTAGGAGCTAAAAAGGTATTGTATTGTATTGTATTTGGTATTTGTAAAGTTAGGAAGTTGGGATTTTCTATAGGTTTTATTTTTGGCCAATCAATCCGACTATATCCTATAGCTGTCATATAACTGAACGATCGGAAATGCGATAACTTTGGTGTTTGTAAAGTTAGGAAGATTATTTTTATTACGGTCACCGGGTTGAGTAGCGCTACTCTCAATGATTTTTAATTTATTATTGCCCATAATTTTAAAATTATCAATTGAAACATGTTCAAAGATATTTTCCCACGGTGCCACTTTGAGTTGGCTGACTTTGTGAATACCGGCCTGCTTTTCAAGCCTTTGAAAGAATCGACCTAAGTCAATGGTTCCACTAGTATACAAATCGCTAACATCATATCTTGCTGTAATTTTCTTTCCGTGCTTAAATAAACACATTTTATAATTTACATGCAAGGTCACTACTTTACGTACTTCATCATTATTAATGACTTCATATACGTTGGGCTTTGAAGCTTTTTCTAGAGATTGCTTATGCAATTCTATTTGTTCTTTTCCTGCGCAGGATTCTTTGGTTTCTGGTAGTGACTTTCAGAATTGTATTGTTTGTTTGTATATTTTTAAAGTCTGCGATGGTTATTCTAGAGAGCGCATCGCCTACATAGTTATCCTTACCCTTTAGATACTCTACCGTAAAATTATATTCCTCCAATTCAAGTCTCATTCGTGTTAGTTTGGAACTGGGATTTACCATTGAAAATAACTAGGTAACTGATCTATGGTCTTTTTTGACAGTGAAGTGTCTGCCATAAATATATGGTCTGAAGTGTGTTATTGCCCAATGAATGGATGCTAATTCTTGTTCTGTAATGCTCTTGTTGCTTTCACCTTTTGTAAAGGATCTTGATGCGTATGCAACTGGAAGCTGAGAGTTGGATGCAACAGAGTAGGATTTATTAATGCTGATTTAAGATGTTCGAAGGCGTTTTGACATTGTGTTGTTCATTCGAATTTTACATCTTTCTTACATAACCTTGTTATGTGACGGGAGTATTCAGCCAAATTCTTTATAAAACGTCTGTAATAATTGCAAAATGCAATGAATCTTCTAGCGCTGCCCGCATCATGTGGGACTGGATAATTTTTAATTACGCCGTATTTTTTGTCGTCAGGCAAGATCTGTGCATTTATGTCCTAAAAAAGTGACTTCATGCATAAAAAATGAACATTTTTCAGGATGTAACTTAAGGTTGCGTTTCCTACATTTCTCGAAAACATCAGTTAAGTTCTTGGGCATATGTTTTTCGGAACAACCTATGACTATTAAGTCATCCATATAAAGAAATGCTTGCGAAGGTTCTAATCCAGAGCAAGCTATAGTCATCATTCTCTGAAAAGAGTTTGGCGCTATTTTTAAACCGAATCGTAATCGCGTGAAGTGATACGAACCATTATTTGTTGAAAAGGATGTTATATCCCGTGAACTTTTTTCCAGTTCAATTTGATGAAAACCTGGCATTAAGTCAAGGCATGAGAAATATTTTGCTCTACCTAGTTGATCTAAAATATCATCTATTCTAGGGAGTGGAAATTTATCAGACAAGAGTTTTTTATTAGTCAAATACTAATCGCCATTTTTATACCCGTTACTCGTAGAGTAAAAGGGTATATTGTATTCGTGCAAAATTATGTAACAGGTAGAAGGAAGCTTTTCCGACCCTATAAAGTATATATATTCTTGTTCAGGATCACTAGCCAAGTCGATCTAGCCATGTCCGTCTGTCCGTCTGTCTGTCCGTCTGTCTGTCCGTCTGTCTGTCCGTCTGTCTGTCCGTCTGTCTGTCCGTCTGTCCGTCTGTCTGTCCGTCTGTCTGTCCGTCTGTCTGTCCGTCTGTCTGTCCGTCTGTCTGTCCGTCTGTCTGTCCGTCTGTCTGTCCGTCTGTCTGTCCGTCTGTCTGTCCGTCTGTCTGTCCGTCTGTCTGTCCGTCTGTCTGTCCGTCTGTCTGTCCGTCCGTATGAACGGTGAGATCTCGGAAACTATAAAAGCTAGAAGATTGGCATTTTGCATGTAGATTTTAGGAGTTCCTACGCAGCGCAAGTTTGTTTCAAAATGGTGCCACGCCCCCTCTGACGCCCACAAGCCACAAGCTGTGGCCACAGTTTTGATGCTATTATCAAAATTTTAATTGATATGTATTTGTTTCGTCAATACCTATCGATTGGCCTAATAAAAGTTTGCCACGCCCACTCTAACGCCCAAAAACCCATTAAACGCTTAAGCCTGGCTAGCGCCTACATTTCCGCCTTTCGTGGCGCCATCTAACGGATGACTTTGGAACAGCTGGCCAACAGAGTCAACGTTAATTCTCGATAAGGATTTCTATTAAAGGAAATTGCGATGGTTTTCATTTGTCAATACCGAACTATATCCCAAGAACTATGCAAATCAAATCTAGTTAGCCAAATTGGAGGTCTGAGTCAAACAATGACGTATGTGTGTATGTATGTAAGCTTATACATATGTATGTATTTACATTGTGGTGATGCTCGTGCTGTAAAGCTGCCAGCACTAAGATAATTTGATAATTGATAATTTGAACTTTTTGTCCTTTTTTTCCTGTGGTCACTATAATTCACATTATGTTAAAAAAAAACAAACAAAAAAAACACAAGAAGGCATATTTATATTTAGTTGTTTAGCTGAGTAACGGGTGTCTAATAGTCGAGGCACTCGACTATAGCGTTCTCTCTTGGTATCACTTTTTTGGTACTAACAAAAGTGGGCTATTATAAGGTGAAACAGAGGGTTCCACTATTTCATCATTGATGAGTTTTTGGACTTGTTTTTAAATTTCGTCTTGTTGACTATGAGGATTTCTATAATTTTTTATATATACGGGTTCATCATCAATTAATCTCAGCTTTTGTTTATAAAAATTATTGGTAGTGATCGATTCGGTTTCTAGTCCGAATACATCACTATACTGGGTGCATAATGCTGTAAGTTGTTCATTGAATTGAGGCGGGAAGTTTTTTGCAAGTTGGGATAATAACATTTTTTGTCTGGTTTCTAAGTCAGTTTTTTCTACTTCGTAGTTTGATAGTGGTTCATGATGAATATTTTTGATATAAACTACTTGATCTGTGTTTGTGGTATTTAGTAATCTTATATATGCATTTTGGACTGTTGCTATGGTATTTGCGATATAGATACCATGCTGAATTTCTTGATTCGGAATTAATACACTGTCTTCTTCTGAATTTATTTCGATTTTTCGCACGACTTGGGATCTTGCTGGCAGAATTAGGGAGTTGTTGCCAGCTGTATGTTATTTGAACATAAATTGGATATTTAAGGTTATTTGGTCTTATTATAAGCCAGTCTTCAGACGGCTTGAAGTCTAATTGACAGTTGTATCTTTTGATGAAATCGATTCCTAGTATTCAATCACATGGAATAGCGAATTGCATATTTACGATATGGAAATCATGTGGAATTATGTACTTAGAAGTTTGAATTTCAATAGAAGTTAACCCTTTTGATTTGGTATGTATGTTTATGATTTGATTATCTTGAATATTTTGAAAATTATCGGAATTTTCCTTCAATATGGATATTTCCGCACCTGTGTCTTGTAGGAAAACTAATTCTTTTCCTGTTGCTACGTTCATAAAAGTGACGAATGTATTTTGACTGAGATTTAGAGTGTGAATTTTTATGTTGTTTACTGTCGTGTATCTAAAGGTGGTTGGGATTTTCCCGAATTTGTTTGTGCTACCCTAACGTTGTTATTGTGGTTGTTGTTGTTTTCCCCACGACTGTTTCCGCCGTTGTTGTTTCCACCACGGTTGTTGTTTCTGTAATAACTGATATTTTGGTTATTGTTATTTCTGTTATAACCATTGTTTGGATTATATCCGCTATTCTAATAATATCTGGTATTGTTATAATTACCTCGATTATTACCTCTACCGCGATAATTGTTTTTATAACTATTACCGCGATAATTATTTCCACGTTGGGTGTACAATATGGAATTGGCATTGCCTGTCATTTCAGTACTACATTGTATGTACTTGGCGACGGCTTCGTTCATGGTTGCAAAATTGCCTGCTTCCAATATTGTTTTGAGGCGGCTATGCTCACAATTTTTGACCATTGTGGTGATGGCTTTCTTGGTGCTGAATTTGTCAGCGTGTTCGGCCGATAGGCCTTCATCAATATACGAAGCTTCAAGGAGCTTTCGTAGGTTGTCAATTTCTGTGGTGAATTTTTCTGCAGTTTTAGCCTTTTGGATTGTTTTTGCCATTTTGGCTTTAACCACGTCGGATGTTTCTCCGACTATTGTATCTTGCAGTTTTTTAATTATAGCTTCTATTGTGGTTTCGTTTTGGACTCTGTATAATGTCGATCCAATTATTTTGGATTTGATGACTTCTACAGCCAAAACCTCGAATGTACCTTTCGTAAGGTTAACCAACTTCAAAGCTGTTACGAATCTCTGAAGGTGTATCCTTTGCCCGTTAAACTCCGGGATGGCATTCGATATATCTTTAATGTATGCCCTTTGGGCAATTATCCCCTCAGCCATTGTGGTTGGATTTATTTCTACAATGCTGTTGTGAGAATCCGAGTCGGTCGATTCCTGGTCTGATAATTCAGATTGAATAAGGACTGCCGGAATTGTGAGGTTGTTTATATCTTTTTCCTCTATATCGGGATCTGTAGAGATAGGGTCGTCAGCCTCAGCTTGTACTGGTGAGTCTGATGATTCTGACTCTTCTCTAGCTTCTATCTTCAACGGTGTGTTTAGGACAGTTGGTACTGAAATTGTTAAGTCGTACCTTTGCTTTATGGTTATCCCGTAATTTGTTTAAATATTTTGATACCTGAGACCAATGGGCTTTGTTTAGCCTATCTCTCTGATCGTGTATTAGTATACGCGCTGTATTGAAGCGGGTTACTAATATTTCGGCATGCTTGTTCACAGTGTTTTGCTGTGCTGGCCGGGGTCTTGATAGTGACTTATAAGATCTGTCAAGATCAATTTTTATATTATTTAGTTCTTTATATAATTCGTCCCATTCCATTATTTAATGGAATTTTTTTTTTTAGATTCTCGAAACCATCAATGAAATATGTCTTCCAAGTATCTTGTTATTGTTAATAACTGATTTAATTTTTAGGGTCGGGACGGTGCTCAATACTATCGCCTTCCGAGTACTTGAGCAATGTATCAAGGGAGAAAAGCCTAAGTTGTACCTATTTATGTACTCATATTCGAATTCATTGATTAGTAGAGGCTCAGCTCCTTTTTCGTTTATTGATAATACCCTGTTGTGAAAGTTGTGTTCCCAATCAAGAGTAATTCTAATACACTCTGTAGTATTCATATTTTATATTTTTTTTTTTATTTATTTATTTTCATTGTACATTAGATAAGATTATTGGATAAAATAACATCTATATTTAATATATCAATATATGGACGTACATATTTATATTAGATGGTTTGTTGTTTTCTTTTTTTTTTTTTTTGAACATCTTTTTATACCCTTGCAGAGGGTATTATAATTTTGGTCAAAAGTGTGCAACGCAGTGAAGGAGACATCTCCGACCCTATAAAGTATATATATTCTTGATCAGGATCACCTCCTGAGTTGATATAGCCATGTCCGTCTGTCCGTCTGTCCGTCTGTCCGTCTGTCTGTCCGTCTGTCCGTCTGTCCGTCTGTCTGTTTCTACGCAAACTAGTCTCTCAGTTTTAAAGCTATCGAATTGAAACTTTGCACACACCCTTCTTTTCTTTGCACGCAGTATATATGTCGGAACGGCCGGGATCGGCCGACTATATCTTATAGCTGCCATATAACTGATTGATCGGAAATGCCATAACTTTGGTGTTTGTAAAGTTAGGAAGTTGGGATTTTCTATGGGTTTTATATTTGGCCAGTCAATCCGACATACCAAATTTCATAAGGATCGGCCGACTATATCCTATAGCTGCCATATAACTGAACGATTGGAAATGTCATAACTTTGGTGTTTTTAAAGTTAGGAAGTTGGGATTTTTATGAGTATTAAGAATGCATCATATGAATAGTTTTGGAGAATATAATTTACAGAGTATTCTGCAAGGGTATATCAACTTCGGCTCCGCCCGAAGTTAGCTTTCTTTTCTTGTTATAATTATTGTTGGCGCTTTATGAATTTTATATTTTGTCCAGATCATTAGCCTGGTTTTTTTAGGCTCTCTTTGATATACATTTATTATGAAACATATATGCCTAGTACAAAATAAATGCGCTCATAATAAAGACAATGATTGATAATATGTTCGTTAAATCTGTGTTCATAGTTTTGGTCTCGATTTTATTTATGACGTTTGCTGTGGAGTCCACTTTTTTCACGTCTACTAAACCCATTTTGGGTGTTTTTCTTTTAGCTGCTATAGGTTTTTTTTTATTTTATGCGTGTAATTTAATTTATAATTTATTTGCCATTTAGTTTGGATCATGTAGTTAAAAATTTGCCTTATTGGGTCTTACTTTTTATACCCTTGCAGAGGGTATTATAATTTTGGTCAAAAGTGTGCAACGCAGTGAAGGAGACATCTCCGACCCTATAAAGTATATATATTCTTGATCAGGATCACCTCCTGAGTTGATATAGCCATGTCCGTCTGTCCGTCTGTCCGTCTGTCCTGTCCTGTCTGTCCGTCTGTCCGTCTGTCTGTCCGTCTGTCTGTCCGTCTGTCTGTCCGTCTGTCTGTCCGTCTGTCTGTCCGTCTGTCTGTTTCTACGCAAACTAGTCTCTCAGTTTTAAAGATATCGAACTGAAACTTTGCACACACCCTTCTTTCCTTTGCACGCAGTATATATGTCGGAACGGCCGGGATCGGCCGACTATATCCTATAGCTGCCATACAACTGATTGATCGGAAATGCCATAACTTTGATGTTTGTAAAGTTAAGAAACTGTGATTTTCTATGGGTTTTATATTTGGTTAGTTAATTCGACCTACCAAATTTCATAAGGATCGGCCGACTATATCTATAGCTGCCATATAACTGATTTATCGGAAATGCCATAACTTTGGTGTTTGTTAAGTTAGGAAGTTGGGATTTTTTATTGGTTTTATTTTTGGCCAATCAATCCGAGCTACCAAATTTCATAAGGATCGGCCGACTATATCCTAGAGCTGCCATATAACTTATTGATCGGAAATGCCATAACTTTGGTGTTTGTTAAGTTAGGAAGTTGGAACTTTTGGACAATCAATCCGACCTATCAAATTTCATAAGGATCGGCCGACTATATCCTATAGCTGCCATATAACTGATTGATCGGAAATGCCATAACTTTGATGTTTGTAAAGTTAGGAAGTTGGGATTTTCTATGGGTTTTATTTTTGGCCAATCGATCCGACCTACCAAATTTCAAAAAGGATCGGCCAACTATATCTTATAGCTGCCATATAACTGAACGATTGGAAATGCCATAACTTTGGTGTTTTTAAAGTTAGGAAGTTGGGATTTTTTAT
Organism: Drosophila prolongata; assembly: GCA_036346975.1. Lineage (NCBI taxonomy): Eukaryota > Metazoa > Arthropoda > Insecta > Diptera > Drosophilidae > Drosophila > Drosophila prolongata. The sequence continues at coordinate 17,922,351 of JAYMZC010000387.1, read as the reverse complement.
GAGTATTAAGAATGCATCATATGAATAATTTTGGAGAATATAATGTACATAATATTCTGCAAGGGTATATCAACTTCGGCTCCGCCCGAAGTTAGCTTTCCTTTCTTGTTTTTTTAATTTGGTTTCAACATTTTATAAATAATTGTGTGAAAAATATATTTTTAACAATGTAAAAACCTGCCTAGTTTTTGTATGGTTTTCAGGCCACACGCTAATTGGGAAACTTTAATGTTGCTCAATTTTACATTAATTTTTTTTTATATAATATGAAAAAAAATATGCATCACAGTGCAATGAAAAAAATTATGCAACGCAGTGCATGGTTAAAAAAAAATGCGCTCTATGAAGAGCGGTGGGCTCGCTGATGCTCCTTCGCTGGCGTAAGGGGCGGCCTACCCCTCACACTTGTTGTATCAGCTGCTGATGTCCTGGGCCTATGGGCTCAGGCGGTGCCGGTGCTGGCTGCACAGGCTGAACTTCCTCGATGGTCTTCTATGTTGGGGCACCGGTGCTGGCTGCACAGGTGTACTCGCAATGGGGCGAGCACAGTGGTCCCTCGCAGTCGTTCGGGCCTTTCTTCTTCAGCTTGGGAATATCGATATTTTCTGGTGGAGGCAGTTATTGGTTAGGTTTGGCAATATTTTGAATTACAGGGTAGGTGGATGTGTGTGTGGCTGTGATTTGATTTTTTCGATCGGTTAGTAAACTTTTTATTTGTTCAACTTCGGCATGTATTTTTACCGAGTTGTTCCAACTTAATTCATTTCCGCTGTTCAGCAGCTTCATTAATTCAGCCCTTCTGGCTTTTAATCTTTTCACCACGCCACTGCGTTTTGCACACATCACACTCTACTCACTGCGTTTTTTTTTTTGTAGTTGTTTCGCTCTCGGTGTTCCATCAGTTCCATCGGCTACTGCTGTTGTCCACCTTGTCTTGATTTTCCGAATTTGGGCTCGTCCTGTCACGGTCGCCATGTAATAGATTATACAAATAATTCGAGTCCACTTTGGTTTCCTTTATTTAATTCTTTATTTATCATTTACATTTAATTTATATTTGCAGCTGAGCAGCCGTTGATGCCGCTCTGAGCTCAAAAGAGTTTCTTGTTTTGCTTAATTTACTTAGAAGCTAAAAAGGTCTAAGTCTCGTAGCGGCGCTGCCAACAGCGGCAGCGGAGAGACGGCCTATATATTCTTAATATATATGTATATGCTCACTTAGTCTGGAGCGCGGAGGTATATGCATATACATGAGGTCCGCTCGTGTTGCACTTATGCTGACACATGCACTTTCAGCATGTGAGCCAAGGCACAGCGAGCGGTTCGAATTTCGGGCACTTAGGTTGATGACTGAGAACCTGAATTGTACAAACACTGCGACAAAGTGTTACAGTGGTTGCCCTCTAAGTACTCTTGGTACAGTGGGTGGTCGATATATATATTTCATATGTGTGCATACTACACATGAAGTTCAGAGCTTTCTAGGACTGTGTTCTTATTTTAGACGATTTGTAAAAGATTTTTCAACAAAAGCAAAGCCATTATACGATCTGGTAAGAAAGGATCGGGCGGAGCCGAAGTTGATATACCCTTGCAGAATACTCTGTAAATTATATTCTCCAAAATTATTCATATGATGCATTCTTAATACTCATAAAAAATCCAAACTTCCTAACTTTAGAAACACCAAAGTTATGGCATTTCCAATCGTTCAGTTATATGGCAGCTATATGATATAGTCGGCCGAGCCTTATGAAATTTGATAGGTGGGATTGATTGGCCAAAAATAAAACCCATAGAAAATCCCAACTTCCTAACTTAACAAACACCAAAGTTACGGCATTTCCGATTAATCAGTTATATGGCGGCTATAGGATATAGTCCTCTGATCCTTATGAAATTTGGTAGGTCGGATTGATTGGCCAACTATAAAACCCATAGGAAATCCCAACTTTCTAACTTTACAAACACCAAAGTTATGGCATTTCCGATCAATCAGTTATATGGCAGCTATAGGATATAGTCGGCCGATCCAGGCCGTTCCGACTTATATACTGCGTGCAAAGGAAAGAAGGGTGTGTGCAAAGTTTCAATTCGATAGCTTTAAAACTGAGAGACTAGTTTGCGTAGAAACAGACAGACGGACAGACGGACAGACAGACGGACAGACGGACATGGCTATATGAACTCAGGAGGTGATCCTGATCAAGAATATATATACTTTATAGGGTCGGAGATGACTCCTTCACTGCGTTGCACACTTTTGACCAAAATTATAATACCCTCTGCAAGGGTATAAAAATAGCTACGGGATCTCCGCAGGCAAATGGTCAAGTCGAAAGAGTAAATAGAAGCATTGGCCCCATGATTGCTAAAATGACAGAACCAGGGAAAATATGTTACTGGGATACCGTTTTAGAAACGGTTGAACATGCTCTTAATAATACAGTTCAAAGATCGATAAATCAACATCCAAGTCAGGTTTTGTCGAAGTGTCTCAAAAGGTCAAAGTCATAGATAGCTTGAAGGATAGTTTAGAAGAATTAAATAAGGATAGTGAAATTAGAAACTTGGAGAAAATTAGACAAAAAGCCAGTAAGAGCATTGAAAAGTTACAAGAGTACAATAAGTTGCGTACAGACTCTAATAGAAAACAGCCGCAAAGGTATGAGCTATGTCTATGAGATATGTCTTGGAGGATGTTCAAGGTTTTCAACAGTCCAGACTTCCTAACAAGGAAGTTTTGGCAATATCGAATATTCGCCCATGGATCAATAATGTTAATAGTTAAGAGATCAGGAGCTCTCCGGTCAGGATGGCCAAATTGTAGCAAGCAGTCATACACACATGTACATATACACCTATACTTAAGTACTAAGGATCCTATTGTACATACATACTCTAAGACAAGTTCCACAATTATTATATCCTAATACCTAATAACCTATTGTCAACCGAACACTATGTCTATCTCGGTCTCGCACGGACGATCGGCTTACGTTCCACTCTTGTGAAATAGGCTAAGCAGGCATCATTTGGAAAAGAATAAACTAACTTTTGCTGCTCATTAAGACGTATTTGTGCCACCTACATGTCTAAGCTCAGTTTACGACAAATTGTACTTGTCTGCTCTTCTAATTCTTCAACAAATTTACTTAAATTATTTTTATACCCGTTACTCGTAGAGTAAAAGGGTATATTGTATTCGTGCAAAAGTATGTATCAGGTAGAAGGAAGCGTTTCCGACCCTATAAAGTATATATATTCTTGTTTAGGATCACTAGCCAAGTCGATCTAGCCATGTCCGTCAGTCCGTCTGTCTGTCCGTCTGTCTGTCCGTCTGTCTGTCCGTCTGTCTGTCCGTCCGTATGAACGCTGAGATCTCGAAAACTATAAAAGCTAGAAGATTGGCATTTTGCATGTAGATTTTAGGAGTTCCTACGCAGCGCAAGTTTGTTTCAAAATGGTGCCTCGCCCGCTCTGACGCACACAAGCCACAAGCTGTGGCCACAGTTTTGATGCTATTATCAAAATTTTAATTGATATGTATTTGTTTCGTCAATACCTATCGATTGGCCTAATAAAAGTTTGCCACGCCCACTCTAACGCCCAAAAACCCATTAAACGCTTAAGCCTGGCTAGCGCCTACATTTCCGCCTTTCATGACGCCATCTAACGGATGACTTTGGAACAGCTGGCCAAGGTGCTCAACAGAGTCAACGTTAATTCTCGATAAGGATTTCTATTAAAGGAAATTGCGATGGTTTTCATTTGTCAATACCGAACTATATCCCAAGAACTATGCAAATCAAATCTAGTTAGCCAAATTGGAGGTCTGAGTCAAACAATGGCGTATGTGTGTATGTATGTAGGCATATACATATGTATGTATTTACATTGTACACAGTTGCAATTGCCCGGCAAAGATAACTCCTTTCAAAGAAAGCTATTCGCTATTACCGTTACTCGTGTTGTGCAAACATTTAGACTTTAATATACATAATACTATTTAATACTTAATCTTATATTAAGTTGTTTAGCTAACGGGTATCTAATAGTCGAGGCACTCGACTATAGCGTTCTCTCTTGTTATATTTAGTCTCACGTAGTTCTGCTATCATCCGATGTTGAGGCGTTGCTCTGTTGAACTCGCTGATAAGTAGGGTTCTCAATTCCTTCCTGTCCTGTGGTGTATTTTTCATCAAAAGTGATCGGGCTTGTTCAAATAGTAGGTTCCTGAAGGCTGCTTGTATAATTTGGATTTGGCCTTCTGATGCTTTAGGGTAGACTAATTCGTTGACTTCCTTTATAAAGAGAGCTAAATAAAGTGGGTCTCCTTTGAATTTATGGAACTGCTTTAGTTGCAGAAGGAAATGATTCATGGATACATATGAAAGGTTTTGTGAAGCTTTTGCTGCTGCGGCTGCTGCTGATGTTGAAGGCAGTTCCATTTCTGATAGTTTAAATTTTATTTCTTGTCTTTTTTTTATTTCAGGCGAAATAATTAAATTAATCAGATTTTTATCGCTGGTTATACACTAGAAATCCTCATTCGAGATATAACTAATATTGTTTTTTTTGTAGTTAAGTTTTAAATAATACAGTTTTAAGACTTTTTAAATATTGTTAATTTTTTAAAAAACACAAGATCACTCTAACCAAGAAAGGAAAGCTAACTTCGGGCGGAGCCGAAGTTGATATACCCTTGCAGAATATTATGTACAAAATTATTCATATGATGCATTCTTAATACTCAAAAAAAATCCCAACTTCCTAACTTTAAAAACACCAAAGTTATGGCATTTCCAATCGTTCAGTTATATGGCAGCTATAGGATATAGTCGGCCGATCCTTATTAAATTTGAAAGGTCGGATTGATTGTCCAAAAATAAAACCCATAGAAAATCCCAACTTCCTAACTTAACAAACACCAAAGTTATGGCATTTCCAATCAATCAGTTATATGGCAGCTATAGGATATAGTCGGCCTAACAAGGAAGTTTTGGCAATATCGAATATTCGCCCATGGATCAATAATGTTAATAGTTAAGAGATCAGGAGCTCTCCGGTCAGGATGGCCAAATTGTAGCAAGCAGTCATACACACATGTACATATACACCTATACTTAAGTACTAAGGATCCTATTGTACATACATACTCTAAGACAAGTTCCACAATTATTATATCCTAATACCTAATAACCTATTGTCAACCGAACACTATGTCTATCTCGGTCTCGCACGGACGATCGGCTTACGTTCCACTCTTGTGAAATAGGCTAAGCAGGCATCATTTGGAAAAGAATAAACTAACTTTTGCTGCTCATTAAGACGTATTTGTGCCACCTACATGTCTAAGCTCAGTTTACGACAAATTGTACTTGTCTGCTCTTCTAATTATTCAACAAATTTACTTAAATTATTTTTATACCCGTTACTCGTAGAGTAAAAGGGTATATTGTATTCGTGCAAAAGTATGTATCAGGTAGAAGGAAGCGTTTCCGACCCTATAAAGTATATATATTCTTGTTTAGGATCACTAGCCAAGTCGATCTAGCCATGTCCGTCAGTCCGTCTGTCTGTCCGTCTGTCTGTCCGTCTGTCTGTCCGTCTGTCTGTCCGTCTGTCTGTCCGTCCGTATGAACGCTGAGATCTCGAAAACTATAAAAGCTAGAAGATTGGCATTTTGCATGTAGATTTTAGGAGTTCCTACGCAGCGCAAGTTTGTTTCAAAATGGTGCCTCGCCCGCTCTGACGCACACAAGCCACAAGCTGTGGCCACAGTTTTGATGCTATTATCAAAATTTTAATTGATATGTATTTGTTTCGTCAATACCTATCGATTGGCCTAATAAAAGTTTGCCACGCCCACTCTAACGCCCAAAAACCCATTAAACGCTTAAGCCTGGCTAGCGCCTACATTTCCGCCTTTCATGACGCCATCTAACGGATGACTTTGGAACAGCTGGCCAAGGTGCTCAACAGAGTCAACGTTAATTCTCGATAAGGATTTCTATTAAAGGAAATTGCGATGGTTTTCATTTGTCAATACCGAACTATATCCCAAGAACTATGCAAATCAAATCTAGTTAGCCAAATTGGAGGTCTGAGTCAAACAATGGCGTATGTGTGTATGTATGTAGGCATATACATATGTATGTATTTACATTGTACACAGTTGCAATTGCCCGGCAAAGATAACTCCTTTCAAAGAAAGCTATTCGCTATTACCGTTACTCGTGTTGTGCAAACATTTAGACTTTAATATACATAATACTATTTAATACTTAATCTTATATTAAGTTGTTTAGCTAACGGGTATCTAATAGTCGAGGCACTCGACTATAGCGTTCTCTCTTGTTATATTTAGTCTCACGTAGTTCTGCTATCATTCGATGTTGAGGCGTTGCTCTGTTGAACTCGCTGATAAGTAGGGTTCTCAATTCCTTCCTGTCCTGTGGTGTATTTTTCATCAAAAGTGATCGGGCTTGTTCAAATAGTAGGTTCCTGAAGGCTGCTTGTATAATTTGGATTTGGCCTTCTGATGCTTTAGGGTAGACTAATTCGTTGACTTCCTTTATAAAGAGAGCTAAATAAAGTGGGTCTCCTTTGAATTTATTGAACTGCTTTAGTTGCAGAAGGAAATGATTCATGGATACATATGAAAGGTTTTGTGAAGCTTTTGCTGCTGCGGCTGCTGCTGATGTTGAAGGCAGTTCCATTTCTGATAGTTTAAATTTTATTTCTTGTCTTTTTTTATTTCAGGCGAAATAATTAAATTAATCAGATTTTTATCGCTGGTTATACACTAGAAATCCTCATTCGAGATATAACTAATATTGTTTTTTTTGTAGTTAAGTTTTAAATAATACAGTTTTAAGACTTTTTAAATATTGTTAATTTTTTAAAAAACACAAGATCACTCTAACCAAGAAAGGAAAGCTAACTTCGGGCGGAGCCGAAGTTGATATACCCTTGCAGAATATTATGTACAAAATTAATATGATGCATTCTTAATACTCAAAAAAAATCCCAACTTCCTAACTTTAAAAACACCAAAGTTATGGCATTTCCAATCGTTCAGTTATATGGCAGCTATAGGATATAGTCGGCCGATCCTTATTAAATTTGAAAGGTCGGATTGATTGTCCAAAAATAAAACCCATAGAAAATCCCAACTTCCTAACTTAACAAACACCAAAGTTATGGCATTTCCAATCAATCAGTTATATGGCAGCTATAGGATATAGTCGGCCGATCCTTATGAAATTTGGTAGGTCGGATTGACTAACTAAATATAAAACCCATAGAAAATCCCAGCTTCCTAACTTTACAAACATCAAAGTTATGGCATTTCCGATCAATCAGTTATATGGCAGCTATAGGATATAGTCGGCCGATCCCGGCCGTTCCGACATATATACTGCGTGCAAAGAAAAGAAGGGTGTGTGCAAAGTTTCAGTTCGATATCTTTAAAACTGAGAGACTAGTTCGCGTAGAAACAGACAGACGGACAGACAGACGGACAGACGGACAGACAGACGGACAGACGGACAGACAGACGGACAGACAGACGGACAGACGGACATGGCTATACCAACTCAGGAGGTGATCCTGATCAAGAAGATATATACTTTTTAGGGTCGGAAACGCTTCCTTCTACCTGTTACATACTTTTGCACGAATACAATATACCCTTTTACTCTACGAGTAACGGGTATAAAAACCAAGAAATTAATAGCTTCCGTCCCATTTCACTTCTCTCTTGCCTAGGGAAAACAGTATGATCGTCGTCTCGTCGTCGCGTCGTTTAGCACGTTTGATTTAAGCACGTCTTTACTCAATCGTTGGTCGTCGACAACTGCCTCTCGTCCTTTGGGCTGTCAGTGCTCTCCTCGTCATTCGTCTTCTCATCGTAGTGATCGTCGTCTTCTTTTCCATCGTCTCGTCTTACTCTGGTATGCGTCTTTATACCGTTTGACCGCCTTTACTTGGTGTTGTCTAGGGCGTCTTCTGGAATAGTGATACGTTATATGGGAGACTCGTACGAAATCACTCCCACATTCGGCCATTCTGATTAAACATTTGCCTCAAATCTTTCGTCGCTGTCTTCGTGTGTAGTCGATGGCTTGTTGAACTCGATCGACGTGTCTGAACCATTTTGTGGGGATAATACTCAATTTAGAAAGTACTGGAATAATGATGGCATTTAGTCTTTCTACTTGTCCGTGTACACTTAATAGACCTGTCGTTGATTTTACTACCTTGATGTTTTCTTTTTTGCAATACTGAATATAGTCTTGGGCGGTAAAATCTGATCCTCTGTCAGAAATAATACTTGCTGGGTGCCAAAAACATTACTTTGTCCTTTTAATTTGGTTATGACTTCGCTGACAGTCGTTGACTGTGTAGGATAAAGCCAGCAAAACTTTGTAAAAGAGTCAGCGAGTATGTGCTTGTAATTCTTGCTTGTGGAGTGCAGTGGACCCAAGAAGTCGATGTGATATGTGTACAACGGAAAATCTTCTTTGTGCAATGGATGTAACCAACCCTCCTGCTTGCCTCGTTTCCGGTTGTTTAAAGTGCACGGAATGCAGCAGTCGATATATTTCTGAATTTTTTCGTCGATGTTTTCAATAAAATACTCGTTACAAATGATCATGTGCTCTGGCAATGATCTGTTTCTGCATGTCTTTAGGAACTACAATCAATTCCAAGTCCTTTGCAAGTTTGTACACGATACCAGCCTTCAGGAAACACTCTTCATTAAGGTAAGTTTGAATCTTTTATAATTTTATTGATCGACTTTAGGTGTTCATTTTTTTTTGGGCTTGCTCAAAGGCAAGAACTATAGAGTCGTCGATCATTGTCATGATTGGGTACTTGGAAAGGGCATCAACGTGCTTTAAACGCGAAACTGAACGGTGCTCTACTTTGTAGTCTTACTCTTGTAGCAACAGTAGCCAACGTGCAACTCTAGTGCACAGGTTTTGCTTGTCTAGCGTCTTCGTGAATGCGTTACAATCAGTGATTATCTTAAATGGAATTCCAAGGAGATAAGCTCTGAACTTTGTTATGGCTTCGAAAATCTCCAGCACCTCTAACTCGTAACGAGAATATTTTCGCTGAGCATCTGTATTTTTCCTACTCATATAGTAGACCTCGTGGAATTGGCCGTTATCTTGTTATTTTTGCAAAAGTATGGCGCCAAAACCATCTTTAGAAGCATCAGTATGTACCTCAGTGTCATACTTCGAGTTGTAAATAGCCAGTACAGGGGTAGAAGTCTAGTACTTCTTCAGGCTTTCGATCCACACTCTTCATTAGGACCAATTACAAAATTAGCTTTGTTTTTCGTTAGATCAGTCAATGGATTTGAAATTAGTACATACTTATGAATAAACTTTCTAAAATATCCGGTAAGACTGAGAAAACTTTCTAACTGCTTGAGGTTCTGCGAATCTTAAATTTCAAAACCGCATCAATCTTCTGAGGAGTTGGAGAAATTGTTTTATTTTCGATTATGTGACCTAAAAACTGAATACGGGTAATGCTGAGTTCTAGGCCATATTTGCTGCAAGTTCCAATAACTTCTTTGATATATAATAATGCCTCCTTTTCGTCTGTTGCTGGTATAATAATGACATCTACGTAAGGTAGAGCGAATCCTCTGCGCGTAAGTATCCGGAAAAATGCTTTTATGTGTCTTTAAAACACTCATGGTAAGTTTGACAAACCAAAGGGCACCTTAAGGAACTGGTACTGCCCGCTTTTTGTCACGAAAGAGGTATATTTTTTCCTAAACTCGGCTACAGGCACATGGAAAAAGCCATTCTTCAAGACAATCGTGCTGAACATCGTAGCTTCTTGCAAGCGATCAAGCTGGTAGTCAATCAGGGGTAATGGATAATGGTCTTTTACGATTACCTTGTTTATACACTTGAAATCCACGCAAAGACGTTGAGATCCGTTGTTTTTTTATTGCAAGTATTACCGGACTTCGTAAATTCAGAGTCGGACTCTTCGATTATACCGCTTGAGAGTCACTGCTCGATTTTTTCGTCGATTATATTTGTTTCAGCAATGCAAATCTGCGCGGACGCGAAAAAATTTGTTCACTCACTTCATGCCTAGCATACTCGGCTGAATTGTTTATATCGAGCTCTTCATTGTCAAACACTGCTTCAATTTCCATTAAATTTGTTTTTATTTCTTCTTCGTCAAGACTGTTCATTTTTCGCACACACAAACCACTTGGACCGAATTAGATTTCTGCTTGCAAGCACAGATCATATCTGTACAACAGAGTCTTCACAGTAAGGTGTAACACAACAACATCTAACGACGACATTATCGAAGCTGGAGTCTTGCAAGGAAGCGCACTGGGGCCTACTCTGTTCGTCCTATATGGAGCGGATATTCCTACAAACTTCCACTGGATATTAAACATTCGATCGCCCCTGCGTCTGGACTACAGGGTCCTCCTCTACAACTCTACTCGCAAGCCTATCTGGACATATTGCTCCCAGCTATGAGGGAACTCGTGCAGCAGAAACATTTACATCATATAGCGCGCACAATCGAAAATCATGAGGACTATCACCGAGGCACCGTGGTATATTCGCAACCAAAACATCCACAGTGACCTCAGCATTCTTGCAGTAAAAAACAAGAGAGAACGCTATAGTCGAGTGCCTCGACTATTAGATACCCGTTAGCTAAACAACTTAATATAAGATTAAGAATTAAATAGTAAATAGTAAATATACATAAATTAAAGTCTAAATGTTTGCACAACACGAGTAACGGTAATAGCGAATAGCTTTCTTTGAAAGGAGTTATCTTTGCCGGGCAATTGCAACTGTGTACAATGTAAATACATACATATGTATATGCCTACATATATACACACATACGCCATTGTTTGACTCTGACCTCCAACTTGGCTGACTTGATTTGATTTGCATAGTTCTTGGGATATAGTTCGGTATTGACAAATGAAAACTATCGCAATTTCCTTTAATAGAAATCCTTATCGAGAATTAACGTTGACTCTGTTGAGCACCTTGGCCAGCTGTTCCAAAGTCATCCGTTAGAAGGCGCCATGAAAGGCGGTAATGTAGGCGCTAGCCAGGCTTAAGCGTTTAATGGGTTTTTGGGCGTTTGAGTGGGCGTGGCAAACTTTTATTAGGCCAATCGATAGGTATTGACGAAACAAATACATATCAATTAAAATTTTGATAATAGCATCAAAACTGTGGCCACAGCTTGTGGCTTGTGGGCGTCAGAGGGGGCGTGGCACCATTTTGAAACAAACTTGCGCTGCGTAGGAACTCCTAAAATCTACATGCAAAATGCCAATCTTCTAGCTTTTATAGTTTCCGAGATCTCAGCGTTCATACGGACGGACAGACAGACGGACAGACAGACGGACATGGCTAGATCGACTTGGCTAGTGATCCTGAACAAGAATATATATACTTTATAGGGTCGGAAACGCTTCTTCTACCTGTTACATACTTTTGCACGAATACAATATACCCTTTTACTCTACGAGTAACGGGTATAAAAATGAAATAGGCAAACAAAAGACGACCTACAAAGAAAAACTCTCGCAAGAGGCTTGTCTCGGGTTTCCAGCCGAACACGACTACAACGCAACGACCTTTTAACCCAGCAATAATTCTTAGGGCCCCATTACTCAGTACCAGTCATATGACTGTTAGTTAGATTACTATAAGATTTGATACACTTATTGTTGGTATCCAAAAAGAGAATTTTTAATAAATAAATAGCAAAGCATTAAAAAAAAATTTTTTTAACACATTCAAATTAACATTTCTTTTTTAAAACAAACATAGCTGTCATAAAATTGATCGACCTTTCAACCCAGCAATAATTCTTAGGGCCCCATTACTCAGTACCAGTCATAGATTACTATAAGATTTGATACACTTATTGTTAGTATCCAAAAAGATAAATAAATTGCAAAGCATTAAAAAAGAAAATTTTAAACACTTTCAAATTAACATTTCTTTTTTAAAACAAACATAGCTGTCATAAAATTGATCGACAAATAACCGGAAATTAAGTTAATTTTTTAAGAACTTTTATTGGCGATACGGATAGTCTCAGCTCAATTTTGGCAACATTTAAACAACATGTGTGAATTTTTCATCAAAAAATATTAAAAATTGAGTTAGATACAGGCAGTCTCCGGCGGCGCCTTGAAGAAAACACGTTTTGCTGTGTACACGATAACTGGTCACAGAATTATATGAATTGAAAAAAACCAAATTGCATTAGTTAAAGGACAAGATTCCTCAGGTAACGTTGTCGAGTTTTTATTTTTTTATTTTTTTTCGATTTTTTCAGGCACTTGAAAGTCAAAAACCCCGATTTTCGCCCAAAACGTCGAGTTATTTGTTGCTCTAAAAATAATATAAAAATAATAAAAAACTCTACAGCGTTACCTGAGGAATTTAGTAGAGAAATACTGTGCAAAATCTCAAAACGATCCGTTCAAATGATTTTACTGGATCGTGTACACCGACTTTGAAGTGGCAACTTTTCAGGAGAGCGTTTTAAAGTTTGTGTCACCCAAAAATTCCATATTAAAAGCGCATACTTACCTACGTTGAACTGCCCATAAGTTCGGAAGTTTTACTTGGATCAATCTAAAATTTTAACACAATAGTCTCGAGATAATGTACATTCAGAAAAAAAAAATGTTTTAAAAATGCAAGACTAAAAATTTAAATACTGTACCCCCCTTAAGAGAGTCACCCGGCAACAGAGAAGTTGGCAAGCAAAATAATGCAAGACTAGCGTCCTTTGCAGATATTGCAACGACTGTTCCAAAAACCCGGGCTTCGATGCACTGGGCAATCCGCTGCGATGAAAGCGGGGGCTAACACCCTCTAGCTTTCATTATAAGAATTTATATACTAAGCATTTAGTCGAATTTTGGATGTAAATTGTAACGGTCATAGCCTTGCTATGCTTAAAGCTTTCTCGTCTAATGATGCCGATCAAAAATATATTATTGAAACGTTATTGTATAACACAAATTTGCATTTAACTCGATATATAGATGTTTTTACCGTTCTAAAAATATGTGTTTAATTTTACCAAAGGATCAAAAAATGTATTAGTAAATTTAGTAAAATTTATTAATTTTTTCTTAACATTATTTCAATAAGCCAATATGCACGCGCCTTAAATCGAAATATTCGGATTTATTAAAGGAGTTTTTCAACTCTGTCAAACAGTTTACAAATAGCTCTACTTACTTTATTTGAATTAAACGGTATTTCATACCATACAAAGCTTAAAACTGTTATTTATACGAAAAAACATCACTGCGCTACAACTTGGGAAACCTGCAAAAGAGTCAATTGAATTTGGTTCAAGAACGTGAAGCACCTTACCCAACATTAACGTGTACCAAGATATTATCGCTGATGTATCATGTTAGTAATACAAATGTATCCATGAAAGGTCGGATTGATTGTCCAAAAATAAAACCCATAGAAAATCCCAACTTCCTAACTTAACAAACACCAAAGTTATGACATTTCCAATCAATCAGTTATATGGCAGCTATAGGATATAGTCGGCCGATCCTTATGAAATTTGGTAGGTCGGATTGACTAACCAAATATAAAACCCATAGAAAATCCCAGCTTCCTAACTTTACAAACATCAAAGTTATGGCATTTCCGATCAATCAGTTATATGGCAGCTATAGGATATAGTCGGCCGATCCCGGCCGTTCCGACATATATACTGCGTGCAAAGAAAAGAAGGGTGTGTGCAAAGTTTCAGTTCGATATCTTTAAAACTGAGAGACTAGTTCGCGTAGAAACAGACAGACGGACAGACAGACGGACAGACGGACATGGCTATACCAACTCAGGAGGTGATCCTGATCAAGAAGATATATACTTTTTAGGGTCGGAAACGCTTCCTTCTACCTGTTACATACTTTTGCACGAATACAATATACCCTTTTACTCTACGAGTAACGGGTATAAAAACCAAGAAATTAATAGCTTCCGTCCCATTTCACTTCTCTCTTGCCTAGGGAAAACAGTATGATCGTCGTCTCGTCGTCGCGTCGTTTAGCACGTTTGATTTAAGCACGTCTTTACTCAATCGTTGGTCGTCGACAACTGCCTCTCGTCCTTTGGGCTGTCAGTGCTCTCCTCGTCATTCGTCTTCTCATCGTAGTGATCGTCGTCTTCTTTTCCATCGTCTCGTCTTACTCTGGTATGCGTCTTTTTACCGTTTGACCGCCTTTACTTGGTGTTGTCTAGGGCGTCTTCTGGAATAGTGATACGTTATATGGGAGACTCGTACGAAATCACTCCCACATTCGGCCATTCTGATTAAACATTTGCCTCAAATCTTTCGTCGCTGTCTTCGTGTGTAGTCGATGGCTTGTTGAACTCGATCGACGTGTCTGAACCATTTTGTGGGGATGATACTCAATTTAGAAAGTACTGGAATAATGATGGCATTTAGTCTTTCTACTTGTCCGTGTACACTTGATAGACCTGTCGTTGATTTTACTACCTTGATGTTTTCTTTTTTGCAATACTGAATATAGTCTTGGGCGGTAAAATCTGATCCTCTGTCAGAAATAATACTTGCTGGGTGCCAAAAACATTACTTTGTCCTTTTAATTTGGTTATGACTTCGCTGACAGTCGTTGACTGTGTAGGATAAAGCCAGCAAAACTTTGTAAAAGAGTCAGCGAGTATGTGCTTGTAATTCTTGCTTGTGGAGTGCAGTGGACCCAAGAAGTCGATGTGATATGTGTACAACGGAAAATCTTCTTTGTGCAATGGATGTAACCAACCCTCCTGCTTGCCTCGTTTCCGGTTGTTTAAAGTGCACGGAATGCAGCAGTCGATATATTTCTGAATTTTTTCGTCGATGTTTTCAATAAAATACTCGTTACAAATCAGCTCCTTTGTCTTCTTATTAGCAAAATGCCCACGATCATGTGCTCTGGCAATGATCTGTTTCTGCATGTCTTTAGGAACTACAATCAATTCCAAGTCCTTTGCAAGTTTGTACACGATACCAGCCTTCAGGAAACACTCTTCATTAAGGTAAGTTTGAATCTTTTATAATTTTATTGATCGACTTTAGGTGTTCATTTTTTTTTGGGCTTGCTCAAAGGCAAGAACTATAGAGTCGTCGATTATTGTCATGATTGGGTACTTGGAAAGGGCATCAACGTGCTTTAAACGCGAAACTGAACGGTGCTCTACTTTGTAGTCTTACTCTTGTAGCAACAGTAGCCAACGTGCAACTCTAGTGCACAGGTTTTGCTTGTCTAGCGTCTTCGTGAATGCGTTACAATCAGTGATTATCTTAAATGGAATTCCAAGGAAATAAGCTCTGAACTTTGTTATGGCTTCGAAAATCTCCAGCACCTCGTAACGAGAATATTTTCGCTGAGCATCTGTATTTTTCCTACTCATATAATAGACCTCGTGGAATTGGCCGTTATCTTGTTATTTTTGCAAAAGTATGGCGCCAAAACCATCTTTAGAAGCATCAGTATGTACCTCAGTGTCATACTTCGAGTTGTAAATAGCCAGTACAGGGGTAGAAGTCTAGTACTTCTTCAGGCTTTCGATCCCACACTCTTCATTATGACCAATTACAAAATTAGCTTTGTTTTTCGTTAGATCAGTCAATGGATTTGAAATTAGTACATACTTATGAATAAACTTTCTAAAATATCCGGTAAGACTGAGAAAACTTTCTAACTGCTTGAGGTTCTGCGAATCTTAAATTTCAAAACCGCATCAATCTTCTGAGGAGTTGGAGAAATTGTTTTATTTTCGATTATGTGACCTAAAAACTGAATACGGGTAATGACATTTCTTTATGCTGAGTTCTAGGTCATATTTGCTGCAAGTTCCAATAACTTCTTTGATATATAATAATGCCTCCTTTTCGTCTGTTGCTGGTATAATAATGACATCTACGTAAGGTAGAGCGAATCCTCTGCGCGTAAGTATCCGGAAAAATGCTTTTATGTGTCTTTAAAACACTCATGGTAAGTTTGACAAACCAAAGGGCACCTTAAGGAACTGGTACTGCCCGCTTTTTGTCACGAAAGAGGTATATTTTTTCCTAAACTCGGCTACAGGCACATGGAAAAAGCCATTCTTCAAGACAATCGTGCTGAACATCGTAGCTTCTTGCAAGCGATCAAGCTGGTAGTCAATCAGGGGTAATGGATAATGGTCTTTTACGATTACCTTGTTTATACACTTGAAATCCACGCAAAGACGTTGAGATCCGTTGTTTTTTTATTGCAAGTATTACCGGACTCGTAAATTCAGAGTCGGACTCTTCGATTATACCGCTTGAGAGTCACTGCTCGATTTTTTCGTCGATTATATTTGTTTCAGCAATGCAAATCTGCGCGGACGCGAAAAAATTTGTTCACTCACTTCATGCCTAGCATACTCGGCTGAATTGTTTATATCGAGCTCTTCATTGTCAAACACTGCTTCAATTTCCATTAAATTTGTTTTTATTTCTTCTTCGTCAAGACTGTTCATTTTTCGCACACACAAACCACTTGGACCGAATTAGATTTCTGCTTGCAAGCACAGATCATATCTGTACAACAGAGTCTTCACAGTAAGGTGTAACACAACAACATCTAACGACTACATTATCGAAGCTGGAGTCTTGCAAGGAAGCGCACTGGGGCCTACTCTGTTCGTCCTATATGGAGCGGATATTCCTACAAACTTCCACTGGATATTAAACATTCGATCGCCCCTGCGTCTGGACTACAGGGTCCTCCTCTACAACTCTACTCGCAAGCCTATCTGGACATATTGCTCCCAGCTATGAGGGAACTCGTGCAGCAGCAACATTTACATCATATAGCGCGCACAATCGAAAATCATGAGGACTATCACCGAGGCACCGTGGTATATTCGCAACCAAAACATCCACAGTGACCTCAGCATTCTTGCAGTAAAAAACAAGAGAGAACGCTATAGTCGAGTGCCTCGACTATTAGATACCCGTTAGCTAAACAACTTAATATAAGATTAAGAATTAAATAGTAAATAGTAAATATACATAAATTAAAGTCTAAATGTTTGCACAACACGAGTAACGGTAATAGCGAATAGCTTTCTTTGAAAGGAGTTATCTTTGCCGGGCAATTGCAACTGTGTACAATGTAAATACATACATATGTATATGCCTACATACATAAACACATACGCCATTGTTTGACTCTGACCTCCAACTTGGCTGACTTGATTTGATTTGCATAGTTCTTGGGATATAGTTCGGTATTGACAAATGAAAACTATCGCAATTTCCTTTAATAGAAATCCTTATCCTTATCCTAGCCAGGCTTAAGCGTTTAATGGGTTTTTGGGCGTTTGAGTGGGCGTGGCAAACTTTTATTAGGCCAATCGATAGGTATTGACGAAACAAATACATATCAATTAAAATTTTGATAATAGCATCAAAACTGTGGCCACAGCTTGTGGCTTGTGGGCGTCAGAGGGGGCGTGGCACCATTTTGAAACAAACTTGCGCTGCGTAGGAACTCCTAAAATCTACATGCAAAATGCCAATCTTCTAGCTTTTATAGTTTCCGAGATCTCAGCGTTCATACGGACGGACAGACAGACGGACAGACGGACATGGCTAGATCGACTTGGCTAGTGATCCTGAACAAGAATATATATACTTTATAGGGTCGGAAACGCTTCTTCTACCTGTTACATACTTTTGCACGAATACAATATACCCTTTTACTCTACGAGTAACGGGTATAAAAATGAAATAGGCAAACAAAAGACGACCTACAAAGAAAAACTCTCGCAACCAAAACATCCACAGTGACCTCAGCATTCTTGCAGTAAAAATTGAAATAGGCAAGCAAAAGACGACCTACAAAGAAAAACTCTCGCAAGAGGCTTGTCTCGGGTTTCCAGCCGAACACGACTACAACGCAACGACCTTTTAACCCAGCAATAATTCTTAGGGCCCCATTACTCAGTACCAGTCATATGACTGTTAGTTAGATTACTATAAGATTTGATACACTTATTGTTGGTATCCAAAAAGAGAATTTTTAATAAATAAATAGCAAAGCATTAAAAAAAAATTTTTTTAACACATTCAAATTAACATTTCTTTTTTAAAACAAACATAGCTGTCATAAAATTGATCGACCTTTCAACCCAGCAATAATTCTTAGGGCCCCATTACTCAGTACCAGTCATATGACTGTTAGTTAGATTACTATAAGATTTGATACACTTATTGTTAGTATCCAAAAAGATAAATAAATTGCAAAGCATTAAAAAAGAAAATTTTAAACACTTTCAAATTAACATTTCTTTTTTAAAACAAACATAGCTGTCATAAAATTGATCGACAAATAACCGGAAATTAAGTTAATTTTTTAAGAACTTTTATTGGCGATACGGATAGTCTCAGCTCAATTTTGGCAACATTTAAACAACATGTGTGAATTTTTCATCAAAAAATATTAAAAATTGAGTTAGATACAGGCAGTCTCCGGCGGCGCCTTGAAGAAAACACGTTTTGCTGTGTACACGATAACTGGTCACAGAATTATATGAATTGAAAAAACCAAATTGCATTAGTTAAAGGACAAGATTCCTCAGGTAACGTTGTCGAGTTTTTATTTTTTTATTTTTTTTTCGATTTTTTCAGGCACTTGAAAGTCAAAAACCCCGATTTTCGCCCAAAACGTCGAGTTATTTGTTGCTCTAAAAATAATATAAAAATATTAAAAAACTCTACAGCGTTACCTGAGGAATTTAGTAGAGAAATACTGTGCAAAATCTCAAAACGATCCGTTCAAATGTTTTTACAGGATCGTGTACACCGACTTTGAAGTGGCAACTTTTCAGGAGAGCGTTTTAAAGTTTGTGTCACCCAAAAATTCCATATTAAAAGCGCATACTTACCTACGTTGAACTGCTCATAAGTTCGGAAGTTTTACTTGGATCAATCTAAAATTTTAACACAATAGTCTCGAGATAATGTACATTCAGAAAAAAAATGTTTTAAAAATGCAAGACTAAAAATATAAATACTGTACCCCCCTTAAGAGAGTCACCCGGCAACAGAGAAGTTGGCAAGCAAAATAATGCAAGACCAGCGTCCTTTGCAGATATTGCAACGACTGTTCCAAAAACCCGGGCTTCGATGCCCTGGGCAATCCGCTGCGATGAAAGCGGGGGCTAACACCCTCTAGCTTTCATTATATGAATTTATATACTAAGCATTTAGTCGAATTTTGGATGTAAATTGTAACGGTCATAGCCTTGCTATGCTTAATGCTTTCTCGTCTAATGATGCCGATCAAAAATATATTATTGAAACGTTATTGTATAACACAAATTTGCATTTAACTCGATATATAGATGTTTTTACCGTTCTAAAAATATGTGTTTAATTTTACCAAAGGATCAAAAAATGTATTAGCAAATTTAGTAAAATTTATTAATTTTTTCTTAACATTATTTCAATAAGCCAATATGCACGCGCCTTTAATCGAAATATTCGGATTTATTAAAGGAGTTTTTCAACTCTGTCAAACAGTTTACAAATAGCTCTACTTACTTTATTTGAATTAAACGGTATTTCATACCATACAAAGCTTAAAACTGTTATTTATACGAAAAAAACATCACTGCGCTACAACTTGGGAAACCTGCAAAAGAGTCAATTGAATTTGGTTCAAGAACGTGAAGCACCTTACCCAACATTAACGTGTACCAAGATATTATCGCTGATGTATCATGTTAGTAATACAAATGTATCCATGGTAATAAAAATTGGCAAGATACTTTGTTATCTTAACTGTGCTGTTGTTTGTGTTGCTGCTCCTAACCGATCTAGATTTAATAGAGTTTGAAGACTAATTATTAATGAGTAATATTAAATTTGTCTTATTACCTGCAACGATTTTCCCCCCCACTCAGCGGAGGCTATGCAAAGGTCGCCGCATTAATAGCAATGCTTAAATATAATTTTGATAAGGAAAGCGAGCTTGTGGCAGCCCGCTGCAAATAGCGAACCCTACAGCAGCGGATCCGAAGGTGGAAACCCTGACAACGAGGCATGAGGAATGCGGGCAGTCTATTATATACCGCTAGCAAACCAACAGTGTGTGGTCTCGGAATAAAAAGAGTGAATTCAGTTTGGAATATAAACGTGTTTTTATTGCTAAGAGATATTCATTTTGTGAGTTATTACAGGGCTTAACAAACTCGAAAAGTTTCAACTTTTTTTAAGCGGAGCAGCATTGGATACAGCTTCGTATCTGGAGTGTACCTACACCAGGATCTGTTCAGTAGTAACACCCAAATAGGGTTGCAGCGACTAAATCCCGATTGGCTTTAAAACTTCGAGCTGTATTTAATGTTATGTGAAGACCATGGGGGCTTTCGGGCAAATCACTGACTGCATCATTGTCCAAAGCCTATTTTATAAAGTCAAAATCTCATTTAAAATGGGAGGATAAATGGGAATAACTTTCAGCAGGTCATTACTTTCTTAGATTAAAGATGTTCGAAGCTGGATATGAAGGAGCACGCTATGGTTGATGATGCAGGGCGTTCCATTTGTGGTTGCTCGAGATTTGGAAACTTTTTGCCCCAACATCGAATATGACAATTTAAGAATTTTTCTCTTTGTGTAAAGTGCAGCACAATAATGCTGCTCCCTAGATATTTAGCTATTCGTCTTGCAGATCCAGACTTTAATAGGCCTCACAAATCGACATTCTTTTAGGAGCAAGACCTACTTTGCATCGGTTAGTTCGACAATTCGAGGAGTTAAAAACTTAAGCACCATTTCCAGGAACAGGTACATAACTGTTATGTATACAATCAAGAGTCACATCTCCGCTGCCAACGTCTTTGGTAGCGAAGTTTAAGGTATGTCAACCGTCTAGAGATAAGCGACAATTATTCAGTAAAATAACTGCGAAGAGAACACTTCCATCTGTTCTATTGTCCTCACTAATTTTGACCTATAGGATAAACTACTTCAGTATGTTTTGGATTTGCCGCTACAGTTTCCTGTTTTCACCTTCATTTAATTAAAAAGTGCAGCTACTGCGGTGGCAATCACACTGCTAACTTTTATCATTTATCTGTGTGTTCCGTTATACTATCCGTCAAATTCAAATAAACCTCCGTGGTTTAATAAGGAGTTGTCACACCTAAAAAATATTAAGTCCAGACTTTTTAATAAATTTAAAATGTGCGGTTCACAATCTGCCTTCTCTCGATACCTAAGGACTCGGCCAAATTTTACCGTGCTTAACGCCCGGTGTTATATTATATACCCTGCATCGCTATCATTTTCTAGACAACATATTCTGTTTCATCCCGTCCAAATCCAAATCATCTCTGCACAAAATGTTCACCTTGTCTTTGAAAACATCTCATTTCCCACTTATTTGGAAGGAGTCATTTGTTATTCCCCTCCATAAGAAAGGAAATAAATCAAATACTAGTAATTACAGAGGTATATCCAAATTATCCGCTATCCCAAAGCTTTTCGAAAACGTTATTACACCCCACTTGCAACATCTTTGGTGATCAATTATATCTCCATGTCAACATAGATTTATAAGGCAAAGATCTACGACGACTAACCTTTTGGAGCTAACGTCTTTTGTAATAAATGGCTTCAGAAAGAACATGCTGACTGACGTAGTTTACACTGCTTTTAGTAAAGCGTTTGATTCAGTAAATCATTCGCTTCTTGTATTAAAGCTAGACTTATTAGGGTTCTCGTTTATAAATAAAGTAAAAAGAAGTGGGCCAAGGTGGCTTCCTTGTGGGACGCCTGAAGTAACTCGGATCAAATTAGAGACCGAGTTTTTAAAGAGGACTCGTTGAGTCCTACCACATACATGGATCTTAAGTTATCTAAGTGGTAGGACTCAACGAGTCCTCTTTAAAAACTCGGTCTCTAATTTGATCCGAGTTACTTCAGGCGTCCCACAAGGAAGCCACCTTGGCCCACTTCTTTATACTTTATTTATTTATAAGCGATCTCCCTCTTATCTTGACAAGGTCGCGTGTCCTTATGTACGCAGATGACGTTAAGTTATGCCTGCAATATAACGAAATTTCCAGCAGTTTAGACTTACAATCGAACCTAAACGCTTTTCAAGCATGGTGTTGTGCAAATCTTTTGGATTTAAATAGCGCTAAGTGTAAAGTAATGACATTTCGAGAGTGAACCCACAATATGCTACGTATACGCTAAGTGGCTGTGCGTTGTCTAGAATTACGCCTGTTGATGACCTTGGCGTCCTTCTTGACCCAAAACATAAGTTTTGTGACCATATTACTTCTATGGTGAATAAAGCCAGGGGAGTATTTGGATTTATTGAAAGGTTGTCAAAAGAATTCGATGATCCCTATGTTACAAAAACTCTGTTCGTTTCACTAGTCCGTCCAATTCTGGAGTACTGTTCAGCAGTTTGGAGTCCTCAGTATGGTGTACATATAGACCGGATAGAGTCTGTGCAAAAGAACTTTTTATTATTTGCTTTACGGGGCCTTAACTGAAATGCAAGCCTTATTTCACCATCCTTCTCTAGTAGACTTCTCCTAATTAATCTACCATCTTTATTGAACCGTAGAACGATGCTTGGCACAACTTTTATCTATAAACTTATTCACGGGGATGTGGAGAGTCCCGAGTTACTGGGTCGCATAAACTTCTCCGTGCCTAATAAAATAACCAGAAACTATGTTCCTCTTACTTTAAATATATGTAGAAATAACTATGTTATGCATGAACCGTTTAGAGTACTGTGTAACGACTATAATAGACTATACCATATTATTTCCACTACTGACTCTTTGCCAAGCCTAAAAGCATTAATTTTATCTTATTTAGCACAAAATTAGTATTAGTATCAGGGACTGAAGAGAACCGGTACCGGTACCGGTACCGAAACCGGAACCGGAACCGTTTCCTTTTTACGGAACCGGAATCGGAACGAAACCGAAATTTTAATTTTCGATGGAACCGAAATTGGAACCGGAACCGCTAACAGATTTTTATAGGAACCGAAACCGGAATCGGAACCGGTATTCCAATCGGTTTCAGTCCCTGATATATACATATGTTGTCGCAATTACTTTTCTACACGATTATACATTAAAAAAATGGAACCGATTTTGGAACCGGAACCGATTTTTAATATTTTTTAGGAACCGGAACCGAAACCGGAATCGTTTTGCGATTTTTCTTAGGAACCGAAATTGGAACCGGAACCGCTAACAGATTTTTATAGGAACCGAAACCGGAATCGGAACCGGTATTCCAATCGGTTTCAGTCCCTGATTAGTATTAGTCTCGTACATATTTCTAACTTAGTATGTCCGCTTCTATATTGTCCTTTTTCACTTCTCGCGATCTCATTTTTACGCCTATTGGGCTCCGCGCGTAACAAGCACTGCTTCGTGTAGTAAGGGCCACTTGTTTGCGCTGATCATAGTGCATCAACGTCCGAAAAAAACTACAGAGGCTGCCCAGTTTATAAGGAGCTGAAAAGTCGCATCCACCAGACAGGAACTACTTCCCGCAACCAAAATAAACAGATGACAGCTTTCAGATCAAACCCTGAAGTCTCACTACCAGACCCATAAACTCTGCTAAAAATGTGACATACGTATGACTTGGTAACCCTGTCTCAAAAAGTTAATTTCTGCAATCAGCATACCAAGAACCGAACACGGCTCAGCAGCAACAATTCCCGGAGCAGTCAAAAAGCAACTTCGAAGATATGATATACAGCCTGCAGCAAAGTCTTACGGAGTTTATGTCGTTTATGCGCACAACTATGCAAGATTTAATGCGAAACCAAAATCTACTGATTCAAATGCTGGTTTCACAACAATCCAAATAATGACTTCCCTGAGGATATCTAAATGGAACGCTAACGGCGTCTCACAGCATAAACTTGAGTTAGCTCAATTCCTACTCGACAATCATATCGACGTAATGCTGCTTTCAGAAAGACACCTTACAAACAAATACAATTTTCAACTACGAGGTTATTCATTCTACGAAACAAATCATCCAGATAGTAAAGCACATGGTGGGACTGGAATTCTAATCAGAAGCCGTATTAAGCACCACTATCATAACAAATTTGCTAAAAATTACCTACAGACTTACCTACTATACTGCCCCCCCTCGCTTCACTACAGCTGAAGATGAGTTTATGCAGTTTTTCAACTCACTAGGAGACCACTTCATAGCAGCAAGGGACTACAATGCCAAGCACACACACTGGGGATCACGTCTCGTGACTCCAAAAGAAAACAGCTCTATAATGCAGTTATAAAAGCCAAGAACAAGCTGGACTATGTTTCTCCTGGCAGACCAACATACTGGCCGGCAGACCCAAGGAAACTACCCGATTTAATAGACTTTGCAATTACCAAAAACATTCCTAAAACTCTGATAAGCGCCGAATGCCTCTCGGATCTTTCATCTGATCACTCGCCTGTCCTGTTTATTCTACTCCGATATCCAGACGCATTGGAGCAATCGTTTAAATTGACATCTCAGAAAACAAATTGGATTAACTACAGGAAATATATTAGCTCACACATTGAACTCACCTCAACGATAAAGCCAACGTCGACAGCTTTGTTAATACACTAGAGTATGTACTCATCTCTGCAGCTCGACTTTTAACACCTCAAACTACAAGTACACAATGCAACCAAAAGAAGACAAATCGAAAAGCTCGTCCTCGAAAAGCGCCGCTTACGTCGAGAGTGGCAATTCCACAGATCGCTATCTGCTAGGCAAGGCTTAAAACATGCCTCCCGTCAACTCACTAAAGCTTTACAGCAAAAAGAAGCACATGTCCACCGACGCATCATAGCGCAATTATCAACATCTAGTACAAAACACTCACTGTGGAGAGCTCACCCAACTCTAAGCTCACCGAAAGTAACCGTGATGTCTATTAGAAATCCCACAGGCGGCCGGGCGTGCAGCGATGCAGACAGAGCCAGCACGTTTGCCAACCACCTTAAAAATGTCTTCCAACCAATTGAGTTTCGCCCAAACGAAATCGTTAACATCATCAAAAATCAGTTGAATCCGAAAAAATTCCAGGGCTGTGACCTCATAACTCCCAAAATGATCATATCACGCCGTTTGCACTATCACCCAGTTTTTTAATGCCATCGCAAAATTTGGCCATTTTCCAGTGAGGTGGAAACAGTCGATTATAATGATAGCAATCCCCACGTCGCTCTGTGGTATAAATGACTGATTTAGCAGCTATTAATTCCAATTTCAGCTTAATTATTGGCGCCAAAAATGTTTTGTAATCGAAAACTTATATATCCAATAGGCCAAACAAAATTTTCATTTCGCTTTCCTCTCAATATTCGCCAATTTGGACCACTTGCTAAAATTTGCATATAATTTGATTTTATTCAGTGCAATTTAACTTTTTGCTATTAAATATGGAAAAAGGTATGTAATTAACTACAAAATAAGTGTTTGTGACCTCTGATTGTTCGTCCCAAAATTTTATGAGGTGTAGTGCACGTTATAGATATAATGTTTACTAACAAAATAAACTTTCGTAGACCAGAACTTTTGAGGTTCGAATGGGTTCAATATCAATGTTTTTTATAAAAATTAGTCAACGTTTTGCGCTGTGAAAATGTCCAACATGTGCCGCATATTACCTTTCAATATATTTTTTTAGCCTCATTGTCAGTGTCCAAGCGCGTGCTAGTTTCAGTATGGCAGACATATGTACATACGTCTACGACTGTATTATAAACAGAAATATATATAATGATAGTGACTGAGAAAATAAAAAATTGGCATTGAAATATATGTAGGAATTTTGAGATGCGCAACAAAGAATGGTTAAATGATGAGCTTATATTGGTGAACCTAAGATCAAATGCTGGACGACCCGAACTTACTTTTACTGACAGCCAGGAGAAAACAAAAAAAAAGTTTAAAAAGTTTTAAAAAAGTTCAAGCAATTTCGTGCGAAGAGCTCTTATGTATCTGCGGCTAGTACTAGTTTGTATAGTTCTGGCAAACGAAGTGCAACTAAGATGATTACGTTATTAAATTCTGATAAAAGTTTGCCCAAAAAAATGATATTAGCTACTCAATCAGCTGATAACCAACCGATTAAGTACACATCAGAGGAAGTCTTAGCTTTATATATTGATGGTGGTTACACAAGGAATGCAAATATATTTCCGACGTACGATGTTCTACTGTCTGAAAAAAAAGTGCTATCCTAGTGGTCTAAACGGCACTGATCATTCATTCGAGGTACCCTTACAAACCTTGGTTGATCACACAGTTGCCAGATTATATAACGCACATGTGTTTTCGGTGTGCTTGGTACCACTACAAATAGTTCTTGGATCAACAATACTCCGGAAAAATATGATGAAATACTCTGAAATATGATGAAGCACACTTTATTGCAGGCCAGTAAAATTGCTTTGTGTTAAAGAAACATCAGATTTGGTACGTGATGAATGCAAAAGTTTTCAGTGTTCTGGCAGAATCACCATCCCTAGTGTGTGGAACATGTGGAACAAAACAAAAAATTAACGATCTTATTGATATACAAAATTTGCCGAGCAAAGAAAACCTGTATGAGTATGGCTTATCAAGTCTACACGCTTGAATTCGTTTTCTTGATTGCATTCTACATATTAACTATAAATTCGCAGTGCGGAAAAAGCAGCTGTAGACATTAGAAAAAAGGAAATACAAGATAATTTGCGAAAGGAAATAGGCATATTGGTTGATGTTCCCAAGCCTGGCTCTGGTAATACTAATAACGGCAACCCAGCCAGAAGATTTTTCAAAGAACCTAAAACGGCTGCCAAAATCACCGGAGTAAGGTCTGTATTAATTGATCGATTCAGCGTAATCTTACGCACCTCAGCATGTGGATATGAAATTTATTCAGAAGCCTTTCAACATTATGCATTGCAAACCCCAATAATATTTGTGGACTTGTATCCATGTTTTTACATGCCTACATAAATATAATAAAACATTTTGCCCTTCCGATAGGTATGATGTCAGAAGAAGCTCTCGAGGCCAGAAATAAAGATTTGCGAAAATATCGTTTACATCACACTCGAAAAAATTCGCGAAAAACACTATGGAAGACTTGGCCAATACACTTTTTATTTCGTCGGCTCCATTTATTACCATGCTATCAAAAGGCTCAGTTTCTCCTTTCAAAGGCAATGAAATATTAGACAATGATGTTGTGAGGAGTTAAATAACTCCGCACTGTGGGAAAAGAGAGTTTGGAGAATACAGCTGGAGAGAGTTTGGAGAATACAGCTGGAGAGAGTTTGGAGAGTACAGCTGGAGTGAGTTTGGAGAGAACGTGAAGGGAGTTTGGAGAATACAGCTGGAGAGAGTTTGGAGAGTACGAGGAGAGAGAGAGTTTGGAGAGAAAGGATAACGGTAAAAGACGTCGGAGTTTGGACCCTAGTATAGTGCCGTGCACAAAGATGAAAAAGGAGAGACCGTGGATTAATGGTACCAAGAGTCCTATATAAGCGGGTTCAGCGCTGGAATCTGGATCAGCCGATCACAAGGAGTCAATCCGTCAATCAGTAAACAAGCAGCAGATCAGTGAACAACAAAAGTCACGTCAACAGCAGGAGCAAGCTGAGTCGCGCCGAGTCAACAGGAGCAAGATCGCTACATCAAGACGTTCGGGACTTAGAGTTGAAGTCTCCGAGCTGAGAAACGGGTAGCTGAGGTCCATAAGGCATCACGAGGCTAAGTCCAGGCGCTTTGTTCCAATTCTTGTCGCGATTTGAGCTTGGCGTATTGCTCGGCGAGTCCGGCAGAATTGAACAAAAAGAGTCCTTCGACAAAGAACCGTGGGCTCGGAAGGGAAGTTGTCTAGAACCAGCTGCCGTGCGAAAACAATTGCCTTGACGGATTCCGGCGTACGCCTGAACCGTCAGGCGAAAATTGTGCAGGCCCTTGTGCGACTAGCCACGAAGGATGCGCGTCCGAACCACGGGTGTCTCGAGAGGCGTATGCGTCGAGAGCACAGTAGTTCGCCGTCAGAGTCCTAGAAAGGCAGCTGAACAAATCCCGAGAGCCAAAGACTCGCTGCACCTAGTCCTGCAAGAGCACGCAACAAAGGAGCTAGGATATCGCGCCGTGAGCAGAGCAAGGACATCAAGGACACTAGAAACGACGAGCAGTCGTCGCAGGCCCAGCAGCTAGCAAGCCACACTCAAACGTATTCAGTCTTTGGCTAAGAGGCGAGGGCGGAAGCGTTCGTCTTGAACCTATCGTCCTGCCACAGAAACTGCAATGGCGGCCTTCTGTACTTTAAATGTATTTTAAAATACTGAAAAATATGGAATTATTTTTTTTTCAGGTGGAAGAGAATTTAACAATTTATCTATCGAATGAGCCGTCACAAAGCCCGATCGGTTCAGTTCAGCTTTCTCAATAGTGTACACAAAACAGAAAAAAGTTTTTTCGAGAAAAACGCGTTTAAAGTTTTGAATCGTTTGGACACGCCTTGAAATTTTAAAGCAATATTCTTGAACAGTTTTACAATCGAAAGAATTATTTCCAAAAAATCGATTTTTTGGATCCGATAAATTAGGTTTCCCACTTAAGTTACCTTATTCTGACTAACCAGCTGCCCAAATTTGTATTAACATTTTGTAACAAGAAAGGATAGCTAACTTTGATTTGATTTTGGTCGGTTTGGATGGCCTTATTACGCCGTCCGCAAGAAGTTGTTTAACTTCTGCGTTGACGAACACAGTTACAACCATGGGATACGATTTGGAGTATACCGGCTCCCAATCTGTATTTATAGTGGCGATAGGGTTTATTTTAAAGGGTAGTGCCTCGTCTTGGTCAGCGAACGCTTTATGATTTTTTACGATAATTTTATCCAAAGTTTTTATTTATCAAATTTTATGAAGTTAACGGTTTCTACCCTAATAAGCTGAATATTTTCTATTCCATTGTTAGTGTGTTGAGTATTTCCGTTAAAATCGAGTTTCGCATTTACTTGTTTAAGTAAGTCGAGCCCGATAATGCCGTCAAAGTCTTTAAGAACGTTAACAAGGAAAAAATGTGTTTTTGTATTGAACACCGAAACTTTGTATTTTGTATCTACTTACAGTGAAGGGGGTATCCGCTGCCACGACGCCTTTCAGCCTCGGGAGTATAGTAATGTAATTGTTCGAGGTCCCTGTATTGATTAATAGTTATACCCGTTACTCGTAGAGTAAAAGGGTATATTGTATTCGTGCAAAAGTGTGTAACAGGTAGAAGGAAGCGTTTCCGACCCTATAAAGTATATATATTCTTGTTCAGGATCACTAGCCGAGTCGATCTAGCCATGTCCGTCTGTCTGTCCGTCTGTCTGTCTGTCTGTCCGTATGAACGCTGAGATCTCGGAAACTATAATAGCTAGAAGATTGGCATTTGGCATGTAGATTTTAGGAGTTCCTACGCAGCGCAAGTTTGTTTCAAAATGGTGCCACGCCCCCTCTGACGCCCACAAGCCACAAGCTGTGGCCACAGTTTTGATGCTATTATGAAAATTTTAATTGATATGTATTTGTTTTGTCAATACCTATCGATTGGCCTAATAAAAGTTTGCCACGCCCACTCTAACGCCCAAAAACCCATTAAACGCTTAAGCCTGGCTAGCGCGTACATTTCCGCCTTTCATGGCGCCATCTAACGGATGACTTTGGAACAGCTGGCCAAGGTGCTCAACAGAGTCAACGTTAATTCTCGATAAGGATTTCTATTAAAGGAAATTGGGATGGTTTTCATTTGTCAATACCGAACTATATCCCAAGAACTATGCAAATCAAATCAAGTCAGCCAAGTTGGAGGTCTGAGTCAAACAATGTATGTATTTACATTGTACACAGTTGTTTAGCTGAGTAACGGGTATCTAATAGTCGAGGCACTCGACTATAGCGTTCTTTCTTGTTTTTTGATAAGTTCGTGCCGACTGCCCTCTTTGCCATGTTGTAGGTTGCTTAAACCGGGATAAGGAGTCAACCCCCATTGGTTCTGACACTGAGTGGCTTTGACTATTTCCTACGCTATTGTATGGCCTTTGTTTAAAAGAGCCAGGTTGAATATTGGTTTCCCGGGTGCCTTCGGATTGCTCCGGCTATGGCGGCCTCCCTACTTGCAATTTATTCTGCCTGCAATTCTGCTGTCTGTTGAACTACTGAGTTTTTACTGTTGAAACCAATATGCGCGGCCCTACTGATCGATGGGGTGCGGTACTCTTCCTTATATTAAAAGTATAACGTCAATCAAATATCAAAGTTAAGAAAAATGTAAATCTTAATGGATTTATTTAGTATGTTTTGTATTTGAAGCACTTTGGACAAAAAGCCTACTCACATGTTCCTATATTTATTTTATCGTGTGGGTTTGTGTTTTGCCGACGGCTGCTGCTGTTGCTACTACCGCTGCTGCTGTTCCCTGGGAGGTGGGCGAGAGGTTTCCCTACAGCTCCATTTTTCTCTGGTTGCTAAGTGTTTTTCGTTTTTTGCGTTGCACTTTATTTGGTATAATTTTATTAAACTTTCGTTGCTGTTATTATTCATTTTTAAATATTTGACGACCTTTTATGTTTAAATTTTTGTATTTACGTGATTTTTTTTTTAAATAACATTTTATTTGTCAATTTAACCTTTTTAGTGATTGTTCGTCCCAAAATTTTATGAGGTGTAGTGCACGTTATAGATATAATGTTTACTAACAAAATAAACTTTCGTAGACCAGAACTTTTGAGGTTCGACTGGGTTCAATATCAATGTTTTTTATAAAAATTAGTCAACGTTTTGCTCTGTGAAAATGTCCAACATGTGCCGCATATTACCTTTCAATATATTTTTTTAGCCTCATTGTCAGTGTCCAAGCGCGTGCTAGTTTCAGTATGGCAGACATATGTACATACGTCTACGACTGTATTATAAACAGAAATATATATAACTAGCAAGGTAGCCCGCAGCTTCGCCTGCGGAAATTAAGATTAGCAATTTCCTAACTATATCGCTTAAAACTATACTTTTGATTAACTTTTTTATTTGCTACTTTATTTAAACTAAAACCATTCCACATTTCCACACCACCATAGAGGTGGAGGTTTTGGCGCGTTTTTTTTTTGTGGTTTCCCCATGAGGCCTATTCCACAGTGCATTTTAATTAGAAATGTTTAACATTTTTGCAAGACTTCTCTATAAACGATATTTTTTGATTTTCCTTCTGGCGCTAAAATAATTAAAGACTCAGAGGAGCTAACTCTTGAACAGGCCACATAAAACTGACCATGAGAGAAGCAATCGTCCCTTAAATCTAGTCCAGCTAGTTTTAAGGTCTGACCTTGCGATTTATTTATCGTTATTGCAAAGCAAACTTTTACAGGGAACTGAAGTCTTTTAAACTGAAACGGTAGATTTGATGGTATTAGGGGTATTCGTGGTATAAAAACCATTTCTCCTTTGGCACTGCCAGTAAAAACCACAGCTTCGATTAAATTGTTATGAAGAGCTTTTACTTGCAATCTTGTACCGTTACATAGTTTTGGAGGTCTTAAATTTCTCAACAGCATAATTGGTGCACCAATCTTAAGCTTTAGAATGTGTAAGGGAAGTCCAGGTGGATTTTGTTGGTTGAGAAATTCAACCGGAAAATGAACTGCTTCATCAACTTCAGTGACTGAATCAATAGACTTATACGTAACTTCAATACCATCAAATGATTTTAACAGTATGTTATTTATTACCACAGCTCTATCATTTCTAGCAGTTAATATTGCTCTCTCCGAAAACCAATCTAATGATTTGGTTGAGATTTTTGAAATTTCCGGAAATATATTTGATGTGAGCTCCTCAAGGGAAGTTACAACAGTTCCTAAACCTGAAGGAATAATTATTTTTCCTCCGACAGTTGGAAAAAGACCGTCTCCAATTCGCAATAATGTATGTGCAAAAATTCCAGCAGTTGTATCGCCTTTTAAATGCACACGCATGTTTTTTGTTAGGCACAATTTTTGAATAGTAGGCCAAAGAAATGATGATTTTAAGCAGGCTTGTATTTCATCTGCCCTTGTTCCTCGAGGAACTACAGGAAGCGTTTGACGAAAATCTCCAGATAATAAAACCGTCATACCTCCCATTAGAAAATCATTACCACGAATATCTTTCAACATTCTATCCAACGCTTCAAAAGCACTCTTATGAGCCATTGTGCATTCATCCCAAACAATAAGTCTACATTCTTGAAAAACCAATGCCATATTACACCGTTTAGATATTGAGCAACATGGTGTTTCTACATTTATTAAATCCAATGGGAGTTTAAACACAGAGTGGGCTGTGCGTCCCCCATTTAACAGCGTAGCAGCTATACCTGAAGAAGCAACAGCCAATGCTACATTATTATTATGTCGTAATTTTGCTAACAACAAATTCAATAAAAATGTCTTGCCTGTGCCACCGGGGGCATCCAAAAAAAATATTTCACCGTTTTCATTTTGAACACTTTGTAATATTTTTTGAAATGCCATTCTTTGCTCATCGTTAAGGGAATTTTCGTCTTTACTTAATTCGAATTCATTAATATTGTAATTTATTTCGTTTAAATATTCCCTATTTTGAAGTGGTCTACTAACTCTAATCGGTTCGGGCAAACCATAGTCTAATAGACACGTACCTCCAATGGACAGTGTTATATCTTCGATTAAAATAAGACATTTATTAAACACTCTATCCAGTAGATCTTGATTGACTTCTGCCACTATTAGAGAAAACTCGTACAAAATGTCTTCTGAAAAGCTTTCTTTATACATTTCCCAAAGATGTGCGGCATCAGCCATTTGACAATTTACTAACATCACCGCAAATAAATCACGTAATTGAATTGGCGATTTACATAAAGCTGCTTCCTTTAGGGTATATTCCCAGTGTGTGTCATCTTCTAGTAAGCCCAAAGCCTTACATGCCAATTGAAATGTAGCATACGTAATGTTATTAACTGTTTTAAGAAATAAGAATGAGGTTGGTCCCCGCACTTCATGAAGAAGTAGTCTTAGGTAATAGCATTCACTATTTTTAGGGTGTATGGTATACACTCGACCTAAAACATCATCCATTCTAATTCCAGGAAAACCAGGTACAATATTACCTCTCTTTCTCCTTTGGAACTTTTTATTGTTCCACGTGAAATAGGAAGGTACTTCAACATAAAGAAGGGTCCTTGCAAATGAATCCGTTTTACAAAGTTCGAAAAACCCAGTCAGTGTCGTTATTGAAGCGTTGGTTAACTGGTTAACTAATTGATTTTGATTATTAGGATCAAAATATATCCGTTGACCATTTTCCAAATGCACGGCCAAATGTACAATTGCCGGATACCTTTCATGTATGGGGAATGCAAGAATTCTCCACACTGCTTCAGAACTACTGATATATCGACCGCTTTGATATAGTTGAACCTCATTAGTAGGGCTTTCCACAGTAAATGTAGCTTGATCACTGCCCTTATTGATGTATTTGCAAACGTATTTAATGGATTTAATTGAACTACAGAGCTCTACATTAATATGAGCCTCAAAGGTCCGC
This sequence comes from Drosophila prolongata, assembly GCA_036346975.1. Lineage (NCBI taxonomy): Eukaryota > Metazoa > Arthropoda > Insecta > Diptera > Drosophilidae > Drosophila > Drosophila prolongata. The sequence continues at coordinate 17,888,614 of JAYMZC010000387.1, read as the reverse complement.
AGGAGAACACAATTATAGGGCACTACCCACCTATTGTCAATTATGTTTCCATTAATTTCCATGGTGAAGCCACCATCTTCAGGTGCTCTTCGCCTATATTTAGGGTAACCATCTTTTCCAGTAACAGTTTCATTAAGCAACGATCGCGGAAACTTTTTGGAACAATTACCCTCGTTCATACAGGGCGATTTTAGGTTTAAGCGGCCACATGGTCCATGAATCATATTAGCCTTAACAATCTCATATAGGAGAGGATCCTTTTCAGAATCTGAAATTTCTGCACATATAATTGAATCAATTTGTTGAGGCGTGATCTTAGACTTTAACCAAATCAGTATATGTGCATGTGGGAGACCACGTTTCTGCCACTCTATCGTATACATAAAGCATTGCACTTCCCCAAACAAACTATGACTATTAATTAAAGACATTATAGCTTTGACCTTTAAATGAAAGACTCGAGCAATGATATCATGCCGATCGTGAGGCTTCTGCCCTAAAAATAGTGCACTTTTAATTTCTTTCCATTTAGGATTACAGGTAAATGTAATAAAAAGATCAGGACGACCATAATAACGAACATATGTCATGGCATCTTGAGTTTTTTCGTGCATGTACCGTGGCGAGCCAGTAAAGGATGAAGGTAAAATTACCATCTGTCCAAACTGTGCTAAATCTACATCATTCCTACCTATAGCATCTTGAAGATGTATGTAGCTTTCTGCTCTCAGCTTTTTTTGATTTAGCGGAATAAAATTAAGCCTTTCTGTTTCTATTTTAGCATATATATCAACCAAAAATTGACTAAAAAGAGCTCTAAAATAGTGCAGGTGATTCTATACATTTTCTCTAAGCATTATTCGGAAACTGTAAAAATCTAACGCTGAGACTGTTTTCTTAACGTTTTTTTTTGAAACGGGGTCAATTTTGGGTATATCTATAGTGTAACCATCTTCTCCATGACAAAACATTAATGGATATTGTAGGGCGTCATAAGATCGGTGAAGTTCACTGATTCTTTTTAACTGATTATTATAACCCTCAATAATAATGTCCCTTTTTTCAAATTGTTGGTCAACTAATACCAAAGCGACCTCATTTGCTTGGGGTGCGTTATAACGACCTCTATGAGCCCTAACAGGCTTTTTATTGGCGTGAATAACCATTTTAAATTGGCTACAATTCTTCGGAACTCTTTTAAGAGCAGTTTTAAAATCCTTAACATATGGATTACTTTCATGCAGCATCAACTGTAGTGATTTAACTAACGCATTTTTAACTCCAGGACTGTTTTTACACCTGAAATCGGCTTCTACATTGTCCTCACCAATAAAATAAATTTGGAGAAACTGAGCTTCTTCTTTAGAAGCTGGCAAAACGCTACCAACTAAGTGGTAAACTTGCCCCTGTACTTTAAATGTGGGCATATAACCTTCATTAATAACTTTTGTCGCACCAAATGAAGTCATTTGAAAACAATTATGATATTTTCTGGTAAGCCCCATAAAATGTGTATGGTCTGGGTGATCACCATTTAAAAGACTTAAAAGAGGATCTGGTAATGTTTTAAGAGATGGAAGCTGGACTTTTCCCTCTTTGCAACACATACCTTTTGACTCTTCCTTCCATTTTAAGGCGCCACAAAATGAGCATCTCTTATTCATTATTCCAATATCAACTGATTTATCAGAATTGTATGCCTGATTTAAATCGTATAAAAAAGCGGAATTATGTTTTACTTTCCACGAATGTGCACTCTTTGTATTCTTTTGTTGTGTTTTTTTTGCAGTTTGAATTTCCTCACGATGCCTAACATGATAGTTCTTATTTTCAATCTTTTTCTGTTTTTTTCGAGAAAAATCAGTAAGTTCACCTCTTCTTTGAATGTTCTTTTTTTTCATAGAAGGAACTTCTAATATATTTTGAGTGGGAGAGCTTCTATCATTAAAGGTTTCAATAGGCTTGTAGACATCATAATGTCCACCAGATAAGCTTCCACTGAATTAATTATATTAATTTTAATTTTTTTTTAAATACCGATCGCTTACATTTTATTTTGCCACATCTTTTGTTTTGCAGTTAAGGGCGATACATTATATTGAAGGACAAAAATAAAAACAAAGTGTTTTTCAAAAACAATCTAAAATTAAGACTCTTCATTGTTTTTGTTTATATTTAGATTAGAACTCTTTATTTTTAATTTTTAATTTTTTTTTTTATTTTTTTTAATTACAAATTGAAATTAAAGAATTAAAATTTTAATTTAACAAATATACATTTTTTTAACATTTAAGCCATGCTATGTTTACTTTCTTCTAGTGATGTTATTGCTTGACAAATAATATTAGTGTACTATTACTATTACAACCGAAGAATGTAGAAAAGGTAATTTTATGCACATTGGTAACGAAAGGGTTAATAAAAAATCACATACTGTTGACGATTTAGAAAAAGTTTAAAAGAGAATCCACAGTAGACAACGCTTATAAGGAAAGCAAATATTTATGTAAGAAAAATTAAGAAATATGCCAAAGGAAAAGTTAAATGCGTCCCCAATAATACAATTTCCTTTATTTTTATCTTGGTTAACAATTTTAAGAGGCTGTCCATCTATCACCTAATTACAGTTTTGGCGTTTTTGGGCCCCCAACCCCTCTTTACACACCTTCTTTCCACACATTAAAAAAAAAAAAAACAATTGGCAAATAATGAAGTATTTGTACACGACCAACAGGTTATGTTTCACTTGAATTAATTACAGCAAACGGTCATTTAATGGGACGTAAAGAAGTATGCAAAAGAAAAAGATTATATTAATAATAAAGACAGGTGGGGGACGCCGTGAATCAAATTGTTTAAACATTTGCATTTGTTTAAACAATATGAGGCACGTGTAATAAAGAGCGTGAGAATCAATTGGTTTGAATATTTAATGTTCTTTTAATATTATCAATGCGATTTGAATTTTAAATGACAAAAATCGGTTACAAAATGTCTTAAATCTGTTGTGGAAATGTAAATTAAATATTCTTTTAGCAAAAGGATATCAGTATTATCTTGATTTTTTGGATATACATATTTCGTGCGTGTGTGTGTACATAGCAGAGCGAATCATTGTTTATTTTTGTTTTTTACAAATCCAAAGTTTGTAGATAACTCAACATTTGAAAACAAATGAAAATATTTGCGATATAATCGATTTTTTAACCGCGCATTTTAAATTTTTTGTGACTGGTATTTTCATTTTTTCCCCTGCGCGGTCACACTTAAAATGCTACAAACACTCATTTACGACTTAATGCAAAGTGCGCCAGCAGAACATACATACAAACATATGTGGAGGCCGTGACGTCACGCATAAGAGAATTGGAAAATATTGGGGACTTGGTTAAGGAGGCTGAATTTCCAAAAAATTTAAATGCAGTTAGTTGCGGCTATGCCATAAGATTATGATCATAATTTTTTTAAACCATTTTAACAACATTTATAACAGAAAAATGGCAAAAGAAAGAATTTAAAAAAAAACGAATCGAATTTTGGGGCACTTTGGGGTCGTTTATTGTTTTAATTTGTACCTCACACACGTCTCCTAATTATTTCAGAATTATGCGGATTTTTCTAGATTTTTATGTCAATCCGCTCTGGTAGGAATTTACCACTGACCCATTTTTTATTCGAAGACTTTTATATAGTAGTTTAGATAAAGACAGGTGGGGGACGCCGTGAATCAAATTGTTTAAACATTTGCATTTGTTTAAACAATATGAGGCACGTGTAATAAAGAGCGTGAGAATCAATTGGTTTGAATATTTAATGTTCTTTTAATATTATCAATGCGATTTGAATTTTAAATGACAAAAATCGGTTACAAAATGTCTTAAATCTGTTGTGGAAATGTAAATTAAATATTCTTTTAGCAAAAGGATATCAGTATTATCTTGATTTTTTGGATATACATATTTCGTGCGTGTGTGTGTACATAGCAGAGCGAATCATTGTTTATTTTTGTTTTTTACAAATCCAAAGTTTGTAGATAACTCAACATTTGAAAACAAATGAAAAGATTTGCGATATAATCGATTTTTTAACCGCGCATTTTAAATTTTTTGTGACTGGTATTTTCATTTTTTCCCCTGCGCGGTCACACTTAAAATGCTACAAACACTCATTTACGACTTAATGCAAAGTGCGCCAGCAGAACATACATACAAACATATGTGGAGGCCGTGACGTCACGCATAAGAGAATTGGAAAATATTGGGGACTTGGTTAAGGAGGCTGAATTTCCAAAAAATTTAAATGCAGTTAGTTGCGGCTATGCCATAAGATTATGATCATAATTTTTTTAAACCATTTTAACAACATTTATAACAGAAAAATGGCAAAAGAAAGAATTTAAAAAAAAAACGAATCGAATTTTGGGGCACTTTGGGGTCGTTTATTGCTTTAATTTGTACCTCACACACGTCTCCTAATTATTTCAGAATTTAGGATTTTTCTAGATTTTTATGTCAATCCGCTCTGGTAGGAATTTACCACTGACCCATTTTTTATTCGAAGACTTTTATATAGTAGTTTAGATAAAGACAGGTGGGGGACGCCGTGAATCAAATTGTTTAAACATTTGCATTTGTTTAAACAATATGAGGCACGTGTAATAAAGAGCGTGAGAATCAATTGGTTTGAATATTTAATGTTCTTTTAATATTATCAATGCGATTTGAATTTTAAATGACAAAAATCGGTTACAAAATGTCTTAAATCTGTTGTGGAAATGTAAATTAAATATTCTTTTAGCAAAAGGATATCAGTATTATCTTGATTTTTTGGATATACATATTTCGTGCGTGTGTGTGTACATAGCAGAGCGAATCATTGTTTATTTTTGTTTTTTACAAATCCAAAGTTTGTAGATAACTCAACATTTGAAAACAAATGAAAAGATTTGCGATATAATCGATTTTTTAACCGCGCATTTTAAATTTTTTGTGACTGGTATTTTCATTTTTTCCCCTGCGCGGTCACACTTAAAATGCTACAAACACTCATTTACGACTTAATGCAAAGTGCGCCAGCAGAACATACATACAAACATATGTGGAGGCCGTGACGTCACGCATAAGAGAATTGGAAAATATTGGGGACTTGGTTAAGGAGGCTGAATTTCCAAAAAATTTAAATGCAGTTAGTTGCGGCTATGCCATAAGATTATGATCATAATTTTTTTAAACCATTTTAACAACATTTATAACAGAAAAATGGCAAAAGAAAGAATTTAAAAAAAAAACGAATCGAATTTTGGGGCACTTTGGGGTCGTTTATTGTTTTAATTTGTACCTCACACACGTCTCCTAATTATTTCAGAATTATGCGGATTTTTCTAGATTTTTATGTCAATCCGCTCTGGTAGGAATTTACCACTGACCCATTTTTTATTCGAAGACTTTTATATAGTAGTTTAGATAAAGACAGGTGGGGGACGCCGTGAATCAAATTGTTTAAACATTTGCATTTGTTTAAACAATATGAGGCACGTGTAATAAAGAGCGTGAGAATCAATTGGTTTGAATATTTAATGTTCTTTTAATATTATCAATGCGATTTGAATTTTAAATGACAAAAATCGGTTACAAAATGTCTTAAATCTGTTGTGGAAATGTAAATTAAATATTCTTTTAGCAAAAGGATATCAGTATTATCTTGATTTTTTGGATATACATATTTCGTGCGTGTGTGTGTACATAGCAGAGCGAATCATTGTTTATTTTTGTTTTTTACAAATCCAAAGTTTGTAGATAACTCAACATTTGAAAACAAATGAAAAGATTTGCGATATAATCGATTTTTTAACCGCGCATTTTAAATTTTTTGTGACTGGTATTTTCATTTTTTCCCCTGCGCGGTCACACTTAAAATGCTACAAACACTCATTTACGACTTAATGCAAAGTGCGCCAGCAGAACATACATACAAACATATGTGGAGGCCGTGACGTCACGCATAAGAGAATTGGAAAATATTGGGGACTTGGTTAAGGAGGCTGAATTTCCAAAAAATTTAAATGCAGTTAGTTGCGGCTATGCCATAAGATTATGATCATAATTTTTTTAAACCATTTTAACAACATTTATAACAGAAAAATGGCAAAAGAAAGAATTTAAAAAAAAACGAATCGAATTTTGGGGCACTTTGGGGTCGTTTATTGTTTTAATTTGTACCTCACACACGTCTCCTAATTATTTCAGAATTATGCGGATTTTTCTAGATTTTTATGTCAATCCGCTCTGGTAGGAATTTACCACTGACCCATTTTTTATTCGAAGACTTTTATATAGTAGTTTAGATAAAGACAGGTGGGGGACGCCGTGAATCAAATTGTTTAAACATTTGCATTTGTTTAAACAATATGAGGCACGTGTAATAAAGAGCGTGAGAATCAATTGGTTTGAATATTTAATGTTCTTTTAATATTATCAATGCGATTTGAATTTTAAATGACAAAAATCGGTTACAAAATGTCTTAAATCTGTTGTGGAAATGTAAATTAAATATTCTTTTAGCAAAAGGATATCAGTATTATCTTGATTTTTTGGATATACATATTTCGTGCGTGTGTGTGTACATAGCAGAGCGAATCATTGTTTATTTTTGTTTTTTACAAATCCAAAGTTTGTAGATAACTCAACATTTGAAAACAAATGAAAAGATTTGCGATATAATCGATTTTTTAACCGCGCATTTTAAATTTTTTGTGACTGGTATTTTCATTTTTTCCCCTGCGCGGTCACACTTAAAATGCTACAAACACTCATTTACGACTTAATGCAAAGTGCGCCAGCAGAACATACATACAAACATATGTGGAGGCCGTGACGTCACGCATAAGAGAATTGGAAAATATTGGGGACTTGGTTAAGGAGGCTGAATTTCCAAAAAATTTAAATGCAGTTAGTTGCGGCTATGCCATAAGATTATGATCATAATTTTTTTAAACCATTTTAACAACATTTATAACAGAAAAATGGCAAAAGAAAGAATTTAAAAAAAAACGAATCGAATTTTGGGGCACTTTGGGGTCGTTTATTGTTTTAATTTGTACCTCACACACGTCTCCTAATTATTTCAGAATTATGCGGATTTTTCTAGATTTTTATGTCAATCCGCTCTGGTAGGAATTTACCACTGACCCATTTTTTATTCGAAGACTTTTATATAGTAGTTTAGATAAAGACAGGTGGGGGACGCCGTGAATCAAATTGTTTAAACATTTGCATTTGTTTAAACAATATGAGGCACGTGTAATAAAGAGCGTGAGAATCAATTGGTTTGAATATTTAATGTTCTTTTAATATTATCAATGCGATTTGAATTTTAAATGACAAAAATCGGTTACAAAATGTCTTAAATCTGTTGTGGAAATGTAAATTAAATATTCTTTTAGCAAAAGGATATCAGTATTATCTTGATTTTTTGGATATACATATTTCGTGCGTGTGTGTGTACATAGCAGAGCGAATCATTGTTTATTTTTGTTTTTTACAAATCCAAAGTTTGTAGATAACTCAACATTTGAAAACAAATGAAAAGATTTGCGATATAATCGATTTTTTAACCGCGCATTTTAAATTTTTTGTGACTGGTATTTTCATTTTTTCCCCTGCGCGGTCACACTTAAAATGCTACAAACACTCATTTACGACTTAATGCAAAGTGCGCCAGCAGAACATACATACAAACATATGTGGAGGCCGTGACGTCACGCATAAGAGAATTGGAAAATATTGGGGACTTGGTTAAGGAGGCTGAATTTCCAAAAAATTTAAATGCAGTTAGTTGCGGCTATGCCATAAGATTATGATCATAATTTTTTTAAACCATTTTAACAACATTTATAACAGAAAAATGGCAAAAGAAAGAATTTAAAAAAAACGAATCGAATTTTGGGGCACTTTGGGGTCGTTTATTGTTTTAATTTGTACCTCACACACGTCTCCTAATTATTTCAGAATTATGCGGATTTTTCTAGATTTTTATGTCAATCCGCTCTGGTAGGAATTTACCACTGACCCATTTTTTATTCGAAGACTTTTATATAGTAGTTTAGATAAAGACAGGTGGGGGACGCCGTGAATCAAATTGTTTAAACATTTGCATTTGTTTAAACAATATGAGGCACGTGTAATAAAGAGCGTGAGAATCAATTGGTTTGAATATTTAATGTTCTTTTAATATTATCAATGCGATTTGAATTTTAAATGACAAAAATCGGTTACAAAATGTCTTAAATCTGTTGTGGAAATGTAAATTAAATATTCTTTTAGCAAAAGGATATCAGTATTATCTTGATTTTTTGGATATACATATTTCGTGCGTGTGTGTGTACATAGCAGAGCGAATCATTGTTTATTTTTGTTTTTTACAAATCCAAAGTTTGTAGATAACTCAACATTTGAAAACAAATGAAAAGATTTGCGATATAATCGATTTTTTAACCGCGCATTTTAAATTTTTTGTGACTGGTATTTTCATTTTTTCCCCTGCGCGGTCACACTTAAAATGCTACAAACACTCATTTACGACTTAATGCAAAGTGCGCCAGCAGAACATACATACAAACATATGTGGAGGCCGTGACGTCACGCATAAGAGAATTGGAAAATATTGGGGACTTGGTTAAGGAGGCTGAATTTCCAAAAAATTTAAATGCAGTTAGTTGCGGCTATGCCATAAGATTATGATCATAATTTTTTTAAACCATTTTAACAACATTTATAACAGAAAAATGGCAAAAGAAAGAATTTAAAAAAAAACGAATCGAATTTTGGGGCACTTTGGGGTCGTTTATTGTTTTAATTTGTACCTCACACACGTCTCCTAATTATTTCAGAATTATGCGGATTTTTCTAGATTTTTATGTCAATCCGCTCTGGTAGGAATTTACCACTGACCCATTTTTTATTCGAAGACTTTTATATAGTAGTTTAGATGATAGTGACTGAGAAAATAAAAAATTGGCATTGAAATATATGTAGGAATTTTGAGATGCGCAACAAAGAATGGTTAAATGATGAGCTTATATTGGTAAACCTAAGATCAAATGCTGGACGACCCGAACTTACTTTTACTGACAGCCAGGAGAAAACAAAAAAAAAGGTTCTGACATCGTTCAAGCAATTTCGTGCGAAGAGCTCTTATGTATCTGCGGCTAGTACTAGTTTGTATAGTTCTGGCAAACGAAGTGCAACTAAGATGATTACGTTATTAAATTCTGATAAAAGTTTGCCCAAAAAAATGATATTAGCTACTCAATCAGCTGATAACCAACCGATTAAGTACACATCAGAGGAAGTCTTAGCTTTATATATTGATGGTGGTTACACAAGGAATGCAAATATATTTCCGACGTACGATGTTCTACTGTCTGAAAAAAAAGTGCTATCCTAGTGGTCTAAACGGCACTGATCATTCATTCGAGGTACCCTTACAAACCTTGGTTGATCACACAGTTGCCAGATTATATAACGCACATGTGTTTTCGGTGTGCTGTGTACCACTACAAATAGTTCTTGGATCAACAATACTCCGGAAAAATATGATGAAATACTCTGAAATATGATGAAGCACACTTTATTGCAGGCCAGTAAAATTGCTTTGTGTTAAAGAAACATCAGATTTGGTACGTGATGAATGCAAAAGTTTTCAGTGTTCTGGCAGAATCACCATCCCTAGTGTGTGGAACATGTGGAACAAAACAAAAAAAAATTAACGATCTTATTGATATACAAAATTTGCCGAGCAAAGAAAACCTGTATGAGTATGGCTTATCAAGTCTACACGCTTGAATTCGTTTTCTTGATTGCATTCTACATATTAACTATAAATTCGCAGTGCGGAAAAAGCAGCTGTAGACATTAGAAAAAAAGGAAATACAAGATAATTTGCGAAAGGAAATAGGCATATTGGTTGATGTTCCCAAGCCTGGCTCTGGTAATACTAATAACGGCAACCCAGCCAGAAGATTTTTCAAAGAACCTAAAACGGCTGCCAAAATCACCGGAGTAAGCTCTGTATTAATTGATCGATTCAGCGTAATCTTACGCACCTCAGCATGTGGATATGAAATTTATTCAGAAGCCTTTCAACATTATGCATTGCAAACCCCAATAATATTTGTGGACTTGTATCCATGTTTTTACATGCCTACATCTCTCCATAAAATGTTAATGCATGGTGCAGAAATAATAAAACATTTTGCCCTTCCGATAGGTATGATGTCAGAAGAAGCTCTCGAGGCCAGAAATAAAGATTTGCGAAAATATCGTTTACATCACACTCGAAAAAATTCGCGAAAAACACTATGGAAGACTTGGCCAATACACTTTTTATTTCGTCGGCTCCATTTATTACCATGCTATCAAAAGGCTCAGTTTCTCCTTTCAAAGGCAATGAAATATTAGACAATGATGTTGTGAGGAGTTAAATAACTCCGCACTGTGGGAAAAGAGAGTTTGGAGAATACAGCTGGAGAGAGTTTGGAGAATACAGCTGGAGAGAGTTTGGAGAGTACAGCTGGAGTGAGTTTGGAGAGAACGAGAAGGGAGTTTGGAGAATACAGCTGGAGAGAGTTTGGAGAGTACGAGGAGAGAGAGAGTTTGGAGAGAAAGGATAACGGTAGAAGACGTCGGAGTTTGGACCCTAGTATAGTGCCGTGCACAAAGATGAAAAAGGAGAGACCGTGGATTAATGGTACCAAGAGTCCTATATAAGCGGGTTCAGCGCTGGAATCTGGATCAGCCGATCACAAGGAGTCAATCCGTCAATCAGTAAACAAGCAGCAGATCAGTGAACAACAAAAGTCACGTCAACAGCAGGAGCAAGCTGAGTCGCGCCGAGTCAACAGGAGCAAGATCGCTACATCAAGACGTTCGGGACTTAGAGTTGAAGTCTCCGAGCTGAGAAACGGGTAGCTGAGGTCCTTAAGGCATCACGAGGCTAAGTCCAGGCGCTTTGTTCCAATTCTTGTCGCGATTTGAGCTTGGCGTATTGCTCGGCGAGTCCGGCAGAATTGAACAAAAAGAGTCCTTCGACAAAGAACCGTGGGCTCGGAAGGGAAGTTGTCTAGAACCAGCTGCCGTGCGAAAACAATTGCCTTGACGGATTCCGGCGTACGCCTGAACCGTCAGGCGAAAATTGTGCAGGCCCTTGTGCGACTAGCCACGAAGGACGCGCGTCCGAACCACGGGTGTCTCGAGAGGCGTATGCGTCGAGAGCACAGTAGTTCGCCGTCAGAGTCCTAGAAAGGCAGCTGAACAAATCCCGAGAGCCAAAGACTCGCTGCACCTAGTCCTGCAAGAGCACGCAACAAAGGAGCTAGGATATCGCGCCGTGAGCAGAGCAAGGACATCAAGGACACTAGAAACGACGAGCAGTCGTCGCAGGCCCAGCAGCTAGCAAGCCACACTCAAACGTATTCAGTCTTTGGCTAAGAGGCGAGGGCGGAAGCGTTCGTCTTGAACCTATCGTCCTGCCACAGAAACTGCAATGGCGGCCTTCTGTACTTTAAATGTATTTTAAAATACTGAAAAATATGGAATTATTTTTTTTTCAGGTGGAAGAGAATTTAACAATTTATCTATCGAATGAGCCGTCACAAAGCCCGATCGGTTCAGTTCAGCTTTCTCAATAGTGTACACAAAACAGAAAAAAGTTTTTTCGAGAAAAACGCGTTTAAAGTTTTGAATCGTTTGGACACGCCTTCCGGCACGTTCGGTACATACTTCAGATATCGACTTGAAATTTTAAAGCAATATTCTTGAACAGTTTTACAATCGAAAGAATTATTTCCAAAAAATCGATTTTTTGGATCCGATAAATTAGGTTTCCCACTTAAGTTACCTTATTCTGACTAACCAGCTGCCCAAATTTGTATTAACATTTTGTAACAAGAAAGGATAGCTAACTTTGATTTGATTTTGGTCGGTTTGGATGGCCTTATTACGCCGTCCGCAAGAAGTTGTTTAACTTCTGCGTTGACGAACACAGTTACAACCATGGGATACGATTTGGAGTATACCGGCTCCCAATCTGTATTTATAGTGGCGATAGGGTTTATTTTAAAGGGTAGTGCCTCGTCTTGGATTTTATACGATAATTTTATCCAAAGTTTTTATTTATCAAATTTTATGAAGTTAACGGTTTCTACCCTAATAAGCTGAATATTTTCTATTCCATTGTTAGTGTGTTGAGTATTTCCGTTAAAATCGAGTTTCGCATTTACTTGTTTAAGTAAGTCGAGCCCGATAATGCCGTCAAAGTCTTTAAGAACGTTAACAAGGAAAAAATGTGTTTTTGTATTGAACACCGAAACTTTGTATTTTGTATCTACTTACAGTGAAGGGGGTATCCGCTGCCACGACGCCTTTCAGCCTCGGGAGTATAGTAATGTAATTGTTCGAGGTCCCTGTATCGATTAATAGTTATACCCGTTACTCGTAGAGTAAAAGGGTATATTGTATTCGTGCAAAAGTGTGTAACAGGTAGAAGGAAGCGTTTCCGACCCTATAAAGTATATATATTCTTGTTCAGGATCACTAGCCGAGTCGATCTAGCCATGTCCGTCTGTCTGTCCGTCTGTCTGTCTGTCTGTCCGTATGAACGCTGAGATCTCGGAAACTATAATAGCTAGAAGATTGGCATTTGGCATGTAGATTTTAGGAGTTCCTACGCAGCGCAAGTTTGTTTCAAAATGGTGCCACGCCCCCTCTGACGCCCACAAGCCACAAGCTGTGGCCACAGTTTTGATGCTATTATGAAAATTTTAATTGATATGTATTTGTTTTGTCAATACCTATCGATTGGCCTAATAAAAGTTTGCCACGCCCACTCTAACGCCCAAAAACCCATTAAACGCTTAAGCCTTGCTAGCGCGTACATTTCCGCCTTTCATGGCGCCATCTAACGGATGACTTTGGAACAGCTGGCCAAGGTGCTCAACAGAGTCAACGTTAATTCTCGATAAGGATTTCTATTAAAGGAAATTGGGATGGTTTTCTTTTGTCAATACCGAACTATATCCCAAGAACTATGCAAATCAAATCAAGTCAGCCAAGTTGGAGGTCTGAGTCAAACAATGTATGTATTTACATTGTACACAGTTGTTTAGCTGAGTAACGGGTATCTAATAGTCGAGGCACTCGACTATAGCGTTCTTTCTTGTTTTTTGATAAGTTCGTGCCGACTGCCCTCTTTGCCATGTTGTAGGTTGCTTAAACCGGGATAAGGAGTCAACCCCCATTGGTTCTGACGCTGAGTGGCTTTGACTATTTCCTACGCTATTGTATGGCCTTTGTTTAAAAGAGCCAGGTTGAATATTGGTTTCCCGGGTGCCTTCGGATTGCTCCGGCTATGGCGGCCTCCCTACTTGCAATTTATTCTGCCTGCAATTCTGCTGTCTGTTGAACTACTGAGTTTTTACTGTTGAAACCAATATGCGCGGCCCTACTGATCGATGGGGTGCGGTACTCTTCCTTATATTAAAAGTATAACGTCAATCAAATATCAAAGTTAAGAAAAATGTAAATCTTAATGGATTTATTTAGTATGTTTTGTATTTGAAGCACTTTGGACAAAAAGCCTACTCACATGTTCCTATATTTATTTTATCGTGTGGGTTTGTGTTTTGCCGACGGCTGCTGCTGTTGCTACTACCGCTGCTGCTGTTCCCTGGGAGGTGGGCGAGAGGTTTCCCTACAGCTCCATTTTTCTCTGGTTGCTAAGTGTTTTTCGTTTTTTGCGTTGCACTTTATTTGGTATAATTTTATTAAACTTTCGTTGCAGTTATTATTCATTTTTAAATATTTGACGACCTTTTATGTTTAAATTTTTGTATTTACGTGATTTTTTTTTAAATAACATTTTATTTGTCAATTTAACTTTTTTAGTGAACGGTGTAGTTTTCCCTTTTTTTGGCTGCACTTTTCACTTTTCTTGCAGTTTTTACTTCGCAATTTTTGGCAATTTACTTTTCTGTGAACTATGTTAAATTTAGTTTTTTTGCACTTTTGGTTATAGCTTTTTGATGAACTTTTTTTTTACTTCGTAATTTTAAGTCCGGTATTTTCGGTAATTTATTTTTTGTTGATTTCATTAAGAATAACCTAGCGGTCCGCCCAGCTGCACCTTGAGGTCTTCCTTTGGATGCAGCGCAGTCGGCAAGGTGCCGTGCCAGCACCTGATATCTGGCCATCGGCGAACACTCGTTGCGCAGGTGTTCTGGCCGAGCCCCGGGCATTTGCACCCGGAATGCGCGGTTAGCGGAATTATTGTTGTTCGGCAGTTTCTTAGCAAGCGAACTGTGTGTGTTAACTTATATACATAAAATAAATTTTTTTGCAGGAAATTAACTATGATTCACCGCGAGGCGGAGTGTCCGTAATAACTGAAAAAGGAGACATAACTACTTCATATCTATTGATTCAACGTGCAAAAATAGCTGATTCCGGCCAATATTCTTGCTTACCATCAAACGCAAACCCGAAGTCTGTAAATGTTCACATTTTACAGGGTAAGAGCATTTAAAAATGTTTTATTTATTTATAAACTGACATTGTATTCATTTTACCAGGTGATCATCCAGCAGCTGTTCAAAAATCCTCTAATTTGATGTCACAAACGTTTAATGTGTTAATTCTGCCTATATTGTTAACTTTATTAGGTTTATAAGAAAACAATTTTTTTATACATTTCTGTGGATTTACATTTAAGTAAGATACCTTATTAAATGAATAAATAAAAATATTTATTATTATTTGTGATTAATATTTAAGAATTTGTGGATTGGTCGTTATAATTGTTGAATAAATCGTCGGCATATAGCAATTTTCTGTTGGTAAAATAGTCAATGAACATAAAATATACCGTTTTTGTAAATTATTACACTTGTTTATCGAGAAATGTCATATTAATGACATAAAATAATCTTTTGTGTTTAGATTCGAGCTGATCGCTGGACATTGTAACAAAGCCTTTTATTTTTTGAGCCGTGTGGATTGGCGCGTTGTCTTGCTAAAAGATCTACTAATCCCCGTAAAGGCCTCTATAAATTCGATGAGTACTTTTTCTAGTAACTCTTTATATATTTCTGCATTGTTTCTAGTTGGTATAAAACAAAGTGGACACTTTTCAGTGGATTTGGCCTGCCCAAACCATTTATGATCCTCCACCGTGTTCTCGTTTATAGCAGACCTGTCGTGGCTTCCTTTTATCGCTGGTCCGCCGTTTAAATAACCTTTTTATACCCGTTACTCGTAGAGTAAAAGGGTATATTGTATTCGTGCGTTTCCGACCCTATAAAGAATATATATTCTTGTTCTGGATCACTAGCCGAGTCGATCTAGCCATGTCCGTCTCTCCGTCTGTCTGTCTGTCTGTATGAACGCTGAGATCTCGGAAACTATAAAAGCTAGAAGATTGGCATTTTGCATGTAGATTTTAGGAGTTCCTACGCAGCGCAAGTTTGTTTCAAAATGGTGCCACGCCCCCTCTGACGCCCACAAGCCACAAGCTGTGGCCACAGTTTTGATGGTATTATGAAAATTTTAATTGATATGTATTTGTTTCGTCAATACCTATCGATTTGCCTAATAAAAGTTTGCACGCCCACTCTAACTCCCAAAAACCCATTAAACGCTTAAGCCTGGCTAGCGCCTACATTTCCGCGCAATACAATAGCGCCATCTAACGGATGACTTTGGAACAGCTGGCCAAAGTGCTAATTCGAGCGGCGAAAAACATACAAGAAGGCATATTTATATTAAGTTGTTTAGCTGAGTAATGGGTATCTAATAGTCGAGGCACTCGACTATAGCGTTCTCTCTTGTTTTCGTTCGAAAATTTAACTTTTCTAAATTACTCTGACCAAAATTTGTACTTCTAAGCAAATATGTGGCTCTTTAGCAGCCTTGTTACTGCGTCGCGGTAAGCATATATTATAACCATTTCAAATTCAAAATTTGGTATATACAGGCGTGGTCAAAATAAATAGCACAAACCAGAACAGAATATTTATCAATTGGAGAATATTTTACAGCCGATTCTAAAAATGTCGGTCACAAGCGATTAAGGCACTCTTTAACATGGTATAAAAACATGTATCACAAGAAAGGAAACCTTACTTCGGGCAGAGCCGAGGTTGATATACCCTAAATTATATTCTCCAAAATTATTCATATGAAGCATTCATTTTTTTGTCAAAAAAAAAAAATAGGAAAGTTTGAATTTTTTTTATGTAAGTAACAATTTTTTTTATTAAATGAATGATTATATTTTCTGAAAGTTTAGATTGTTGACAATGTTTAAGCAAAAATTTGTGAAAAAATATTTAATAGTCTTAAACGCCTTTTTTTGGAAGAGCTTTGCGGTGATATTTTGATTTTTTGAAAATGGAAAAGGTATATACCACCTTAATGCTCATACTTATTTTGAATTTGGCATATCTACTGTTGGATCAAGTTATGAAATTATAATGAAGTTGTTAAAACTTGAAGCCTAGTGTAAGTTAGTTTAGGGCGAAGGCGGGAGCACAATAAAGTTCTCGCTCTTGGCGAAGTCGCCCCGTCTTCGCCAACCTTCGTTAAGCTAGGCTCTAAGTACTTTGTCGAAATATAGAATGTCATTCGTTTAAATTGAATTGAGCCGTCGAAACGTTATTCTCGTTTTCGTTCTTTTTTCTTTTTTGAAAATTAATAATTTTAGCCATCAAAAGTTTTTGAAAATTTTTTATTAGAAAACTATCTAATTTTTCATGGCGCCCCCGGGTGAAAATTATTAATATTATTTAAAGGCAACTTAGTGACAGTGACACAAATAAAAAATAAAGTGCAAGTAAAAGTTAGCGCAAACAAATTGCAAAGTGCTCTTCATTATTGACCGCGACGTGTCGGCATTGGTAGCAATAAAAATCCACATCAGCTCCTGCTCAAATTATCGTGCCGGTTGTAATGGTCGAAAATCAAATCAAATTTATAACGACCATTAGAAGTGCGGCAGCAATCAGCTTGCGACAATTAGCAATATTGGAATATACTTCCAATATCGAAACTCAACTCTACGACTTGCGTACGAGACTTGCCAACTTGCTAAAAAACTAGACCCACGCGACTGCGGGAATACTTTTACTTTTCCAACGATCAGCGAACCGAATAGACGTTCTAGATTTTTCTCCAGCGAAAACCCAAAGTTTTAATCCGTCCGCCTACGGTAACAGTGTACGTGGTTTTAGTACAGATACGCGTTTAAAAGCGTAATCCCAGTTCATACGCCCGCCTACGGTAATGGAGCTTGTGTATTTCACTCAAGTAGTGCAATCCATACGGATCCGCAAGAAAAGGAAAACAACAGTTCTTGGGAGTTTTCTGGTCTCTATGAGTATTTCATAACGCGCACCACGCGCCTCTCTCAGGAAAGTTTTCTGATTTAGTTTTTTGTTCCACATTAGCGTCAAAACAGACCCTAGTTGGAAGCCCGAGTGGTGACTCTAGGCGTAACGCAGCGAACCAGGGAGAACTGTAAAAACCTAAACGTAGAGAGTGCAGTGATCGGAGAATCACATGGCCAGCGTCCCTGATCATAGAACCCACTAGAAGCCACCGTGAGGTTACATTCGACATGTGCAGCAGACCCGAGTATGGTTAAATTCGACGCTTGCATAAGTGAGTTTAATTTCGACCCATGGACATCTTAAGGCAGCAACGCTCACATGCTAGGAGACGCAGCAGCAATTTGTTTTGGTTTGGCATGGCCATTCTTAATTTTGCGTGACACAAGTCGCTCAATTGTAATTGCGATGAACTGCGATGTATTCAATTTTATGAAATATTAAACATTTGTTATACAAAAACCTCAGTCTTGCGATGGCTGATTAATTTGTATAATTTAGTTTATAATTATAAAGTTAGTTTATAATAATATGGTTTATAATTCTTAAGTAACGTAACGTAAAAGACTTGAAGTAAAATAGATTACGAAAGATATTGAATTTAGCCTAACCAGAAAGTCACGCACAAACGAATGCAATAATTTTAAACCCCCACAGCATCGTGGAAAGGGCTTTTAACACTGCAACTGGAATGGGTGAGTGAAAACATGTCTTAAATATTGTTATTCCTATATTGTTTGTAAGAAGAACTTTCAACATTCAGTCAGCATACGACCAGTAGTAAAGTCTATGTAAAGTAAATTTAATCGAAAACCAGTCCTGCATCGGAATGGGAGTTTGACACGGAAACTAAATCTATAATTCTAGGTTTACAAAACGGGTCGGTAGTCTGTATCCTGTTAAATAAAACCGATTTATGGATTACACTTTCTCAGAAATGAATTCTGCAAATTAAGTTAGTTTGTAATAAACCTTTATAATGAACATTGAAATGAATAGATTGTTATTTAAATTGTTGAGATTTTGGAAATGATGTGGTAAACTTGGATTCCACAGCGGGAAGCATCGGTTAAGATAATTCGGTAACATTTGTATTAGGAGTTTCACACAACTCGGCTACGGAAACCATGGTAGGGAGGGTAAAGAACCAGCCTCTCTACAACATCAGACAGTGTTTTTAAACAATGTAGATACACCCAAACCTTAGTAACCCATTTAATTAGTAAACAATAGTTAGAGTCAAAGGTTAAAGTTTATGATAGAGGGACTCTGTAATATATTAGTGTGATGGACGTCCAGAGTTTGATTGCCAAGAACTCACCCCGTCCCGACTGACTGCTAGCCCTAAGACGGGTCCCGCCGGCTTTCAAATTTTGGATAGAGCGGAAGTTTTAGGTGGGTTAAATATAACGAATTCTAATAGTATTCGCGATCAAGAATAGAAGCTGACTACACTACTACCTTTTCGGAAAATACCCGCCATTACAAATATTGGCGCTAAACAACGTTTGGCATGTCACTAGGAAGTGTGTAAAATTTTGACAGTTACCAATATAATTATTGGCAAGCTGAAATTAAACGAATGGCACCCCAAGGCCTGATGTTGATAAACCAATAACAGTTTGTTAGTGATCAGATTTTTTTTAGAAACCCTTGAAAAGCAGTGGATAACGTTTGTGTATACAGCAACGAGTACATTAGTTAAAAGGTTGTTTGATAGGAAATTCGATTTATTTTGGCTCATGACCGGAATATAGACCGCAAACATAAGTTTACTAATATAATCAGCTTGCATTTAAAATAGATTCAGGAATGAGGTAGTGCAATAATTTCAAGACTTGATTTGGAATACATGACTGAAGTGAGCTGTTGTTACTTCACAAGTCCGCTTGTTTTCTGTAATACTTTGTACTAATCAATAAGCGTAGCCTAAACTCGATCTTGAACTAAAGATTCAATAAGGTTAGAAGTAGGGAGGATGATAGTTGGTGGAATTAAATTTCATAGGTGTAGGGTTGACCAAGGAATTGCCCTAGCTAAAATCTTATCATATCGGAACAACTTTAGAGAAAATTTATTCAAGAATCAATAACACAATTTTTTAAATTAATAAGTAAGTCTACAATTCTTTGTTAATACCGTATCACAACTCAGAGCTTGCCGTTAAACCAAAAATTTATTTGTGAAGAACTTTAATTAGATTACAGTAAGATGCCTATGAGACATACTCCAGAGAATGTTACTGACGGTAACGCCCGTGATAACGACAACCAGTGTTGTTTATGTAACACTGTGATGAATTCGGAAACTCCTTGTATTACAATCAGATGCAAGCATACTTTCCATCAAAATTGTTTAACCACATGGTTAACAGATATACCGGAATGTCCAATATGTCATATTCCATGTGAACCACAGGAGTTACAATTTGTGAATCGAGGTCAAACGTTAGAAAGAGAATTACTGGCAGCTGAAAATCCGGAAGGTATTTCCGTAAATAGACCCCTAACTGTATATGCAACAGCATGTATATGCAACAGCATGTATATGCAACGGCACCCAGAAATAGGTACCAACGCTTCGAATTAATTTGAACCAGCAGATCCTTCTAAGGCTAGAACAAATAGACGACCTAGAAGAGGACGTCCAGCTAGATCTTCTATACCAGCAGGAATAGACAGTGGTCGCCTAAATCATATGATAAGCCAGTCGGTGTCCCAAATGTTAAATAACGTACATTTAAGCCACAATAGCAACGTACCACCACCAAACACAGTAGCTGATAGACCGGAAAGTAGGAGTACTTTTAGCTCTAGAAGTTCACAGGTTAGTTCTCATAGAGGTTGCTTTGTACTGAGAAAGTGACAACTATTATACCAAATTGGCATATCAAATTTGACGGAAGAAATCAAGGATTATGTGTAGATGAATTTATTTATCGAATCCGCTCATAAGCGAAGGAAAGCCTTCAAGAAGATGTAGGTCTCGTCTGTAAGAATTTACCAGTTCTTCTTAAAGGAAACGCTTTAGATTGGTATTGGTGATTTCATAAAGATCAACGTTCACAGACTGATCTAAAGGAAGAAATTCGGAGTAGATGACAAATACCGAAAGAACCTTTTGAAGCTTTCTACGAGTCAATTATGATGATGATATATAGACTTCCAGTTTCTTTCTCAGATGATGAGTTGCTTCAAATACTAAAACGAAACGTTCTTCGAGAAGTTAAAAAGACTTGTTGTATGTCAGCGTTCATTCCGTAGCTCATTTGCGTACGCTTTGTGCGAAACAAGAAAAATTTTTTACAGAAGAAGCATCTCCAGCTATGTCGAGATACCAAAACAAAATGAATCAATAGAGGAAGATGAATTCGTGGAAGAAAATGATTCTGAATCTATTGCAGCATTGAAATTAAAAATGCTATAACTGTGACGGCAAAGGACACGTTTGAAAAAATTGTGTTCAGCCAAAAACCGTCGTCTGCTACGGTTGCGGTGAACCAAATGTTCATAGGGCCAACTGTAGTCGATGTTTTTCAAATAACTCGGAAGACCGGAAGAGGGTTGTGTCCAACAATACCAGGATACAACCGCAGAAAGTAAGCCGTTAGAAACCCAGCCAACTGATGTGCTCACCACAGTCCACTATGGGGAATTTGCACGATTTTTTGGAATAAATGTATTTTTTAAAAGTATGCCAATTTTCTATTTTTTTTTTTTTATGTATTAAGAAAACATCAAGCTGTTTGGTAACATACCGCAAATGTTAACTTAAAAGTCTAGTATTTACATACCAACTGTTGAAGTCAGCTGTTGCAAGCGCACATGGTTTGTTTACATTTTGCTTAACTTTGAAGCTCACTTTCAAATCATTATCTCTGCAACAAAATGACGTAAGACAGTCAAATTTGAAATGATTACCAATGTTCTGTGTAAAAATACTTATATATTGCTTAATATGTGCGTCCAATTTTTACAATTTGTAAATGTAGCAGGTGATGTTTTCGTTTGGGTTTTGGAAAAAATGTTAAACTTTCAATAGAGTTTTAAAAAAATGTGGGGGGGGGGGGGGGGGGGGTGGGGGTTTTATTCTTTCAACACTATAAAAAAAACCTCACTGAAATATGTTAAATAGTTCGCGAGTTATTAATTTATTCCAAACAAGAAAGTAAAGCTAACTTCGGGCGGAGCCGAAATTGATATACCCTTGCAGAATACTCTGTAAATTATATTCTCCAAAATTATTATTTATTATTTATTATTTATATGATGCATTCTTAATACTCATAAAAAATCCCAACTTCCTAACTTTAAATACACCAAAGTTATGGCATTTCCAATCGTTCAGTTATATGGCAGCTATAGGATATAGTCGGCCGATCCTTATGAAATTTGGTAGGTCGGATTGATTGGCCAAATATAACTTCCTAACTTAACAAACACCAAAGTTATGGCATTTCCGATCAAACAGTTATATGGCAGCTATAGGATATAGTCGGCCGATCCTTATGAAATTTGGTAGGTCGTATTGATTGGCCAAATATAAATCCCATAGAAAATCCCGTTCCGACATATATACTGCGTGCAAAGGAAAGAAGGGTGTGTGCAAAGTTTCAACTCGATAGCTTTAAAACTGAGAGACTAGTTTGCGTAGAAACAGACAGACGGACAGACGGACATGGCTATATCAACTCAGGAGGTGCTCCTGATCAAGAATACATATACTTTATATGGTCGGAGATGTCTCCTTCACTGCGTTGCACAGTTTTGTCCAAAATTATAATACCCTCTGCAAGGGTATAAAAATTTGGCAAATTCCCCATAGTGCAGTCGACTCATCAGAAAAAACGAAAATTAAAACAAGAAAGGAAAGCTAACTTCGGGCGGAGCCGAAGTTGATATACCCTTGCAGAATACTCTGTAAATTGTATTCTCCAAAATTATTCATATGATGCATTCTTAATACTCATAAAAAATCCCAACTTCCTAATATTAAAAACACCAAAGTTATGGCATTTCCAATCGTTCAGTTAGATGGCAGCTATAGGATATAGTCGGCCGATCCATATGAAGTCTGGTAGGTCGGATTGATTGGCCAAAAATAAAACCCATAGAAAATCCCAACTTCCTAACTTAACAAACACCAAAGTTACGGCATTTCCGATTAATCAGTTATATGGCGGCTATAGGATATAGTCGGCCGATCCTTATGAAATTTGGTAGGTCGGATTGATTGGCCAAATATAACTTCCTAACTTAACAAACACCAAAGTTATGGCATTCCGATCAATCAGTTATATGGCAGCTATAGGATATAGTCGGCCGATCCTTATGAAATTTGGTAGGTCAGATTTATTGGCCAAATATAAAACCCATAGAAAATTCCAACTTCCTAATTTTACAAACACCAAAGTTATGGCATTTCCGATCAATCAGTTATATGGCAGCTATAGGATATAGTCGGCCGATCCCGGCCGTTCCGATATATATACTGCGTGCAAAGGAAAGAAGGGTGTGTGCAAAGTTTCAACTCGATAGCTTTAAAACTGAGAGACTAGTTTGCGTAGAAACAGACAGACGGACAGACGGACATGGCTATATCAACTCAGGAGGTGATCCTGATCAATAATATATATACTTTATAGGGTCGGAGATGTCTCCTTCACTGCGTTGCACACTTTTGTACAAAATTATAATACCCTCTGCAAGGGTATAAAAATAGGACATAATTTTACACCATATCATTTACGTCTGCCAAATTATAATAAAGTAAGAAATAGGATATTCCTGGATATAGAATCATTTAGATTTTGTACGTAGTAAAAGAAGCTTTATAAGGATAGGAAGATTTTTTAAGAACATAAAAGAGACTCGGAAATTATTTGTAGCTTCAGAAGTAGCAAACAAATCGGACATTCGAATCTATGCAGATGTACAGTCTCTTGGATATTAAGAGCAAGGCTTATTAGATACCGGGGCTAGTATAAGCTTTATCGGGTATAACCTAGCCAAAGAAAACTTTTCACGGTTGAAACACTTTACGAGAATTTATAGTCGTGTAAATACAGCCGATGGTAATTTCCATGAAGTAATAGGATGTATACTCGTTGATGTTCTATATAAATCTGAGAAGCGACCCATAATGCTGTTCATTATCCCAGCCATTTCGCAAAGATTGATCTTAGGGATTGATTTTTGGAAGACGTTCAACCCAGCACCGAATATTATTCTATCCATTAGTACGCTTGAAAGTTAATCAAACGAGTCGGAACGTACAGAATTTCCTTTAACGGGTACACAAAAACAGCAGTTAGAGGCTATTAAAAAGCTTATTCCAAGTTTTGCTGACAAAGGACTAGGGCGAACTAAACTTATCGAACATGACATTGAGGTTGACGATGCTAAACCCATTAAGCTACGTTTCTACCCTCTTCTTCTCTATAAGGAGGTTGATAGGATGCTTTCATCAGGTGTGAACGAGCCATCGTCAAGTGCATGGAGTTCCCCCATGAGACATGTGCTTAACTCAAACAAAGTTCGACTGTGTATCGATGCCCGTAAACTGAACAACGTAACGAAAAAGGATGCATACCCATTGGCAAGCATCGAAGGCATTCTTGGCAAATCGGATTGACGGCTTTTACTGTACCGGGAAAGCCATTATATCAAGTTGTAGTAATGCTCTTTGGGTTATGTAATGCGCCGCAAACCATGAGTAGATTAATGGATGCTATAGTCCCAGATGATCTATGGTATTGTGTTTTCGGATATCTAGACGATCTTTGCGTCGTTTCAGATAGTTTCAAAAATCAAGTGGAAGTATTAGTGCGAATCGCAAATCAATTCAAGCTAGCAAATCTGACCCTTAATGTAACCAAGAGCAAGTTTTGTGTTCAACAAGTTAACTACTTGGGTTATATTATTGGAAACGGAGGCATCGCTACTGACCCACAAAAGATCGAATCTATTCGCAATTGGCCAGCACCAAAGAATATTCGTCAGGTCAGTGGATTTTTAGGTCTCGCAGGTTGGTACAGGCAATTTATTGCACACTTCTCGGAACTTACTTTTCATATCACTGAAACTCTAAGAGGCAAAAAGAAGTTTGTATGGACTTCCGAAGCCCAGGGAGCCTTTGATAAGCGGAAAGAAGCGTTGATTTCTCCACCTGTGCTTGTAAATCCAGACTTCTCCAAAAATTTATATGTCCATTTCGATGCGAGTGACTTCGGAATCGGAGCTGTCCTTGTACAATTATCCGCTGAAGGGGAGGAGCGACCCATTTACTTTTTCTCTAAAAAACTTTCATCCTCGCAGCGAAATTGGTCTGTAACAGAGCGTGAATGCTATGCTGTGTTGGAAGAATTGCAAAAATTTCGGTGTTACACTGATATGCAAGATTTCGAGGTGATTACAGATCACTCGAGTATTGTCTGGTTAAGAGAACATCCCAATTTGAAAGGACGACTAGCTCGATGGGCTATGAAACTTCAACATCACAAATTTGCAGTTAGTCACAGAAAAGGTAGAGATAATGTAGTACCAGATGCGCTGTCGCGCATACCAGAAAGCGATATTGCAGAAATAGTAGATGCAGGACCTGGAATCAAATTAGAGTCAGCTCATTATACCCTTGCAGAGGGTATTATAATTTTGGCCGAAAGTTGATATAAGCATGTCCGTTTGTCTGTTTCTACGCAAACTAGTCTCTCAGTTTTTAAGATATCGATTTGAAACTTTGCAAGGGTATATCAACTTCGGCTCCGCCCGAAGATAGCTTTCCTTTCTTGTTTTTAGAAATTTTGTTCTTAAAATGAGGAATTCCGCCCTAAAAAATAATTTACCTTAAAAAATAGAGCATTTTCTCAAATTAACCTTAAAAATTAGATAACCCTAAAAAATAGAAACGTTTTCTTAAATATAGAAATATTTAAAAAAAAAATCAAAATGAAATCTAAAATATAGAAATACAGGTAGCGCGTCAGCTTAGCGAGATAAGGCAAATATAAAGGGGAGAGCGCAAGAGCGCAAGAGCGCTAAAGGTTCAGCCATACACCTATGCGCACTAGACTAGGCGCTGGCGGGCTGCTCCGAACATACTCCCCCCGTTGGAGGAAGTAGGGCTCCCACTAAATGGGAATCGATGGGCAGAACGGCTAACTTGGCGACGGCTCTCTTGACTAGACCCGTAGCTGTACGGACCATAGCTACTCTGACGACGCCGTCCTCGCCTGGGACAACTCCTTGGAGGCACCCCAGCTGCCATTTCAAGGGTTGAAAGTTGTCCTCCTTTAGCAACACGATACTTCCGACATTGATGTTGGATGTTTCGACGCGCCACTTACTCCTTTCTTGGAGCAAGGATAAATATTCGCTGCTCCACTGCTTCCAGAATTGCTGCTGCATCTGTGTCACCCTTTGCCATCTGCTGTGGCGGCCTTCACGGAGATGCGTGATATCAGGCTCAGGAAACTTTGTGTAGCTGGAGCCTTTCAGGAAATAGGCCGGCGTTAGCACCTCAAGACTTTCAGCGTTTTCTGAAATTGGACAGAGTGGACGGGAGTTAAGGATGGCAGAAATCTCATAAGCGAGAGTTCTCAATTCATCGAGGCCCAAGATGAAAGCACCGACGACTCTATAAAAGTGAAATTTGGCCGATTTAACAGCCGCCTCCCATAAACCACCGAAATGTGGGGCACGCGGAGGTATGAACTTCCAATCAATCCTATCAGCTAAGCAGGAGGAAGCTATCGCAGCCGTGTGGGGTTCGCACAGAAATAGATTTTTCAGCTCGGTTAGCTCGCTCTTAGCGCCGACAAAATTCGTCGCATTGTCACTCCAAATAGTGCGCGGAGTGCCTCTCAGGCTGGTGAATCTTCTCAACGCTGCGATGAAAGAATCCGTTGTGAGATCCTAGACGACATCCAAATGAGTGGCCTTGGTAGAGAAGCAGACAAAGACGGCGATGTAGTACTTGTGAGGCGCCCTGTTGCGGGCCACTGCCTTATGTTAAAATAGTCCACAATAATCCACTCCCGTGGTATGAAATGCTGAGTTAGGCTGAACTCGATTTGCTGGCAGGCTGCCCATAACGTGCACCCAAGTGACAGGCTTCATTCGAAAACATCTGACGCATTTGTTGATGACGGTAGCCACGAACTTTCGTCCTCCAATTGGCCAATATCTTTGCCTTAATGTGGCAAGTAACGCTTGCGATCCTGCGTGCAAGTATTTTATATGAAAATATACGATTATTGCCTTGGTAACTGGATGATCCTTGGGTAACAATATCGGATGCTGCGTATCGTAGTCTAGGTTTGCATTCTGAAGTGTTCCACCAACGCGAAGTAATCCATTGGAGCCGATTATTGGTCTCAGCGAAATCAGCTTGCTCTTCTGTGGACACGGCCTGTCCTGGCTAAGACATCCATACTCCTTGGCTAAATGAACCTGTTGGATGCTCCTCAGAAGAAGTACGGTCCCCAAATTGAGCTCCTCAACGGTAACACTGTTCCTTGAAGGTGAAGATTTTTCTCTGCAATTCGAAATGAACCGATAAATGTACGCAAATACACGCTGCAACTTATGAAAAGAGTTAAGGAATTTGCAGTTGATCGAAATGTCAGTGCAAACAGTTCCAACTAGCGCTGCGGAACGACGTTCTGGAAGATCCTTAACTGCATTTGGAAGAGAGGGTCATTTTGACGAGCTTTGCAGCAGGAATGGAGGCCCGTTAGCCCACAGGGAGTGCTGCAGCAATTCTCTCGGGGTACAGCCTCGCGATACGACATCCGCCGGATTTAAGCTTGTTGGAACATGGTGCCAAGTCATGCCTTTTGTCATCTCCTGAATTTTCGCGATTCTGTTGGATACAAATACGTTGAAATCCCTCGGAGGCTGCCGAATCCACGCCAGTACGATAGACGAGTCTGATCAGCAATGAAAGTCGCATTCGAAATCGATGGTTTCCTCGACGCTTACGATAAGCTCCGCCAATAAAAGCGCTGCCGAGAGCTCCAATCTTGGAATTGTCATAGCCTTTAAAGGGGCCACTCTCGACTTTGCTTCTCTATTGGCCTCCGACCGCAAGTATAAACACGGTCCATAAGCCGCTATGCTAGCATCGAATAAATCCATGCAACTGGATGGAAGACTGAGGTTGCATTACGAATCGTGAAAACTTCAAGTTTTGGACGATCGATAACTGAGAGGTCAACTCCCCCCATGACGAAAGAATAGGCTCTGGTAATGTGTCATCCCAATCCACTTTAGCATTCCATAGGGATTGCAAAAATATCTTGGCCTTTGTGACAATCGGGATCGAGCGGATCATAGAATTTGCCTATTGTTGAAAGTGCAATACGCTTGGTGACTCGATGATTTACAGATAATTGAGAAAAGTTGAACAGAAGTTGGTCAGAAGAAGGATCCCAGGCTAATCCCAGCGCCTAGGTAACAGCTGATCCGTCGTGAAATTGAATTAGCTTCTCCTTATCGCCGTCAGACTCTCCTTCGAGGGCGCGTCAATCATTAGAACACCATTGCGGATTGGAAAATGGCCCTCGCGACAATAGCTCCTTCACCTGACGACGAATTTCCCTAACCTCTTCAATTGACTCGCCACCAGAGATTAAATCATCCACGTAGAAGTCCCTACGAACAATTTTTGCTCCAATTGGAAACGAATCCTCCTCATCATAAGAGAGCTGATGCATGGCTCTTATAGCCAAAAAGGCAGTTGGCTTGGTACGATAAGTCACCGTGTTCAGTTTGTAAACCCTCAACTCATCCGTGGACTTCTCTCGCCAAACAATACGCTGCAAAAACTCATCCGGGTGCGACTCACGCACGCAGCGGTACATCTTGCAGATGTCTCCACAGAGGGCAACTTTAAAAAATCGGAACGGAAGTAGAATGTTAAAGATTCTTTGCTGAATTGTTGGCCCTGCAAGAAGCAAGTCGTTTAGAGAGCTGCCAGAAGTAGTTCTAGCAGACCCGTCAAAGACGACCCGAAGCTTTGTGCTCGTACTTTCCTGCTTATGTACACAATGGTTTTTTTTTTTTTTTTTATTTAACTTTGCTTCTATTTATTGAATCTTCTCTTAATTTTGAGACTAACAATAAGTTTACGAATCTTAACATTAAAATTTAACTAACAGTATAATAAGACTGCATTCTGGTTGCGCGTGCCTCAAGTCGGTTGCTGGGTGGGTAAGTCATTGCGACGAAGGCGTGATTGGTTGATCAACCTTGTAAGACCTCTCGCCAGGTGGTTAGGGTGCAACGATAGCTTGGTAAAGTACTTTTCCTTCTGTTCTGCGATCACTTCTTTGACTGGTAGAATGTTTAAGTCGCGATGTATATTTTCGTTGCGAACGTACCACGGTGCACCGGTGATTGTTCTCAAGATCTTCGACTGAGCTCGCTGGACTATGTCAATATTGCTATTGCTGGCATTCCCCCATAACTGAGAGCCGTACATCCATATAGGTTTTAGTACCGAGTTATACAGCAGGACTTTATATTCAAGACTAAGGGGAGACCGAGCGTTGATAAGCCAATGAAGGCTACTGGCTTTTAGCTTTAGGTGTGTTCTTTTGGCTTCAATGTGCCGGGGCCATGTGAGTCTTCTGTCGAGGTGTACTCCTAGATATGTCACTTCGTTTGCTTGCGGGAGTAGAGTATGGTTTAACATGAGCGGCGGGCAGTTTTGCCTGTTCAGGGTGAACGTAACGTGCTTGCATTTTTGTTCGTTCACTTTAATTCGCCAATCTGATAGCCTTTTTTCTACATCGACCAGATGAAGAGCGAGCTGCGCAGTTGCTTGCATCGGGAATTTTGAGCGGCTGAGAATGGCTGTATCATCAGCAAACGTAGATGTTGTTAGTCGTGTGCTTGTTGGGATGTCTGCTGTGTAGAGGACATATAATGTTGGCCCAAGCACGCTTCCTTGAGGAACTCCAGCTCCAATAGTGAAATCGTCAGTTATAGCAGTGTTGCATCGAACAGCAAATTTTCTGTCGTAGAGGTAAGACTCTAGAAGCTTATGGGTGTTGTAGGGGAGCATTGTCTTGATCTTGAACATTAGACCTTCTAGCCAAACTCTATCAAATGCTTGAGAGACGTCTAAAAATATGGCAGTACAGTACTCTCGTTTTTCGAACGCGTTCCGAATTTCTGATGTTATCCGGTTGACCTGCTCAATTGTTCCGTGCTTTTCACGAAACCCAAATTGATGTGACGGAATTCCTTCCTGGATTCTTAGGTATGTGTTTATCCGAATCAATACGCATTTTTCAAAGAGTTTAGATAAGCATGAGAGTAGGCTTATAGGTCTATACGACGTGGGAATTGTGTGGTCTTTTCCTGGCTTTGCTATCATTATTATAATCGACTTTTTACATCTCACTGGAAAGTGGCCAAGTTTTGCGATGGCATTAAAAAGCTGGGTGATGGTGCAAACGGCGCAATATGGGAGCTCAATGATCATTTTCGGAGTTATGAGGTCGCAGCCCGGGGATTTTTTCGGATTCAGCTTATTTTTGATGATGTTAACGATTTCGTTTGGGCTAAACTCAATTGGTTCATGTTGAAGCTGAGGCTCATGTGGTAAAGTCGGCAAGGTGAACGCACTAGTGGCAGGATTTGGTTGGAAGACATTTTTAAGGTGGTTGGCAAACGTGCTGGCTCTGTCTGCATCGCTGCGCGCCCAGCCGCCTGTGGAGTTTCTAATAGGCATCACGGTTACTTTCGGTGAGCTTAGAGTAGGGTGAGCTCTCCATAGTGAGTGTTTTGTGCTAGATGTTGACAATTGCTCTATGTAGCGTCGGTGGACATGTGCTTCTTCTTGCTGTAAAGCTTTTGTGAGTTGACGTGAGGCATATTTGAAGCTTTGCCTAGCAGATGGTGATCTGTGGAGTTGCCACTCTCGACGTAAGCGTCGCTTTTCGAGGACGAGCTGTTCTATTTGTAGATTTGTCTTCTTTTGGTTGCTTTGTGTACTTGTAGTTTGGGGTGTTGAAACTCGAGCTGCAGAGACGAGTACAGACTCCAGTGTATTAACAAATCTGTCTACGTTGGCTTCATCGTTGAGATGAGGACTTAGCTCAATGTGTGAGCTAATGTATTTCTTGTACTTAACCCAATTGGTTTTCTGGGATGTCAATTTAAACGATTGCTCCAATGCGCCTGGATGTCGGAGAAGAATAAACAGGACAGGCGAGTGATCCGATGAAAGATCCGAGAGGCATTCGGCGCTTATCAGATTTTTAGAAATGTTTTTGGTAATTGCAAAGTCTATCAAATCGGGTAGTTTCCTTTGGGTCTGCCGGCCAGTATGTTGGTCTGCCAGGAGAAACATAGTCCAGCTTGTTCTTGGCTTTTATAACTGCATTATAGAGCTGTTTTCCTTTTGGAGTCACGAGACGTGATCCCCAGTGTGTGTGCTTGGCGTTGTAGTCCCCTGCTGCTATGAAGTGGAAAGTTGAAAAACTGCATAAACTCATCTTCGGCTGTAGTGAAGCGAGGGGGGCAGTATACGGCGGCTAGTGTAAGTTGGTTGCCAGTATTTGTTTGTATATTTATAGATGTGGCCTGTAGATAATTTTTTAGCAAATTTGTTATGATAGTGGTGCTTAATACGGCTTCTGATTAGAATTCCAGTCCCACCATGTGCTTTACCATCTGGATGATTTGTTCCGTAAAATGAGTAACCTCGTAGTTGAAAATTGTATTTATTTGTAAGGTGTGTTTCTGAAAGCAGCATTACGTCGATATGGTTGTCGAGTAGGAATTGAGCTAACTCAAGTTTATGCTGTGAGACGCCGTTAGCGTTCCACGTAGATATCCTTAGGGAAGTCATTATTTGGATTGTTGTGAAACCAGCATTTGAATCAGTAGATTTTGGTTTCGCATTAAATCTTGCATAGTTGTGCGCATAAACGACATAAACTCCGTAAGACTTTGCTGCAGGCTGTATATCATATCTTCGAAGTTGCTTTTTGACTGCTCCGGGAATTGTTGCTGCTGAGCCGTGTTCGGTTCTTGGTATGCTGATTGCAGAAATGAACTTTTTGAGACAGGGTTAGCCAGTCCTGATTTTAAAGCGCTTGCGTAAGTCACATTTTTATCAGAGTTTAAGGGTCCTAGTGAGGATCTGGCTGCAGTCGAGAAGAAGACTTCAGGGTTTGTTCTGGAAGCTGTCATCTGTTTATTTTGGGTGCGGGCGGCAGTTCCTCTCTGGTGGATGCGACTTTTCAGCTCCTTGTAAACAGGGCAGCCTCTGTAGTTAGCAGTGTGATTGCCACCGCAGTTGCCGCACTTTTTCGAGTTGCAGTCATCTTTGCTCGTTGGGCAGTGTGCGGAGTCATGAAGATCTCCACAAACTACACACACCGGGCGCAGTTTACAGTATGTCCTTGTATGGCCATATTCTTGGCAGTTCGCACATTGTACCGGGCCATTGCGTTTGTGCGGTTCCTCAACTGTAATTCTGCGGTGCAGCAGGAACTGAAGATTCTAAATGGGGTGCACTTCGTATTTCTTTAGGGGCTTATTTTCTGGTTCGAGCTCAACCTTAAAGAGTGGCTGCGGCTTTCTATCCCTGTTAAGGATGTTGAAGACCGTCTTAGCGTTAAATCCCTTCTCTTGAAGCGCCTTTGTTATCTCTGCAGGCGTTACGTCGGACTCTATGCCCTTAAGTACGACTTGCAGGCCCTTGCTACTTTTTAGCTGATACGTGTAAAAGTTCTTTTTATTCTCGGAAAGATATTTCGATAATACTCTGTAATTATCTTCAGACTTGATTTGAACCTTTGTTTCCTGGATGTTGCCCTTTACTAGAGGTATTATGTGGAAGTTATCCTTTCCAATAAGCTCGATAATTTTGTTGACAAGAACATTGGAACTTTTTTCTCGAATATAAATAGGCGGAGGTTTTGGCTTCCTTTTCTCGACTTCAGTGGATTCGGCCGCCTCAACGTCATAGGCGTCTTCCAAGATTTTAAATCGGTTTGAGTTCGTGGGCGTTTCTATTCCAGCTAGGCTAGCATTGTTACGGGTTATTTTGTGTTGAGAATTTAGAGGGCTCAGCTTCCTTTTGATTTGGATGTAGCGATCCATACCAGTCTGCACAGCCGGCTTAGTACATTCATTGGTTTTGTTCTGTTTTTCGGGCAGCGCAGTGGCAGACGTATTAATATTTGCGCTGCTAGCTGATGATGTCATTAAACGAGCAGTCGATACGGTTGCAGTTGTTGTTGTAGTTACAGTTGACGTTGTTAAAGAAATTGCGGTGCTAGTTACTGCTGATGAGCTTAGGTTATTGCATACCTGCATTGAGGCACATTCAGCGCTCTTTGGCCGCAGAGACGTCGATGGTAGCGAGGGGGAGCAAGAACGCGCTCTCTCGCTCGATACGTTAAAGAACTCGGTCAAGTTGGGGGTAATTGCCCGCGCTTGATCAGAGCTTGCATTATTTTCGGTTGCTTTAAAAGAGAAGTACGCGTTATTTCTTTGTACTGAGAGAGAGTACACAATGAGATGTACAGAGATGTACACAATGGTGTGGCAAGAAGAATAGTGGTACTGTTGGATCCTTTGGTGCGAGAGAGATGTGGCCTAAGTTGATGTACTCCTGGAGAAAGGCCGAATACTGAGCTTTGAGAGCAGGGTTTCTATCTAGCTTAGCTTCCAAACTCATAAAACGACGACGAGCTAGGCAATAGGAATCACCTAAAGTTTAGAATCCCGAAGTGGATAAGAGACGAACAGAGTATTGTCCATTCCCAAGTCTAGTGCAGTTTTCCTTGAACAGTTGTTCGCAATCCTCAATTTCCCAAAATCGCTTTACTATGGCGGCAAGTGCGTCATCCTCAGAATGATCCGTAGTATCCTTGACAATGGCGGCTAAGACAGACTTATGATTCGGAGTATTCGACATCCCACCAGAAACACCATAGCAATTATTTCGAGAAACAGACCAGCGCCAATCAACAAGTCGATTCGTTGTGATTGGTTGAAATATTGTGGAATCCTCTATCCTGATGTATTTATGTTGAAATTCGGCTGATAATCAGTGATACTGTGCGCCACAACAGCTGTGAATGACGCACGATAGCCTGCATCCCGTGATTGCGCAAAAATATCAACTGATTTATCAGAGTTCATAGAGGACTCACCGATCCCAGAAATGAGTGTAGACGAATGCCTATATTTCAAATTTAACTGGCTAGCTAGGCGCGTAGTTATTAAGTTTAATTGAGAAGCAGAATCTATAATTGCTCGACAGGGCATAAATGAACCAACCCTATTTTTTACATAGACAATAGCAGTTGGCAGCAACACGTAATTTATTGGCACAATATTTGAAGCATTTGGTGGAGGGTGCGATACCTGACGATCAAGTTGTGAGCATGACACCAGTGCTGATGAAATAGATGGTGATGGCTGAGAGCTCGAGAGTGGGTCTGATGATGGAGGTGGTGCGGATGTGTCAGGGGTCATATGCAATAGTGAGTGGTGCTTCATGCGACAATATCTGCAATGAGTTGATTTACATTGCTGCAAGCTATGCCCGTTGCGCAAACAGTTTAGACAAAGGTGCATTTTCTTGGCTTCTCTAAATCGAAGATGCGGGCTCAAATTTAAAAATCGAGAGCACTTTGGCAAATAATGATCTCTCGCATCGCATAATAGGCATATTGGATGATTTAAGTTAGTAGAAGACGCAATGAGTGCACTTGGGTTATATTTATGCACATTTTTTCCCATCTGATGGCCTGGTGTTTGCGTTACCAAAGTTTGATCCAAATTTTGCATCATCCTACACCTCCTCTCCAAAAACGACTCCATAGCAGTCCAAGAAGATAACTCAGCGATTGGCAAATCCTCTTCCCATTTTTCCCGAGTCCGTTGATCCAGCTTGTGAGCGACGATATGAATCAGTAATCCATCCAAAATTTGCTGTGTAGTGGCCAGCGTATGGATTGCCCGAAGATGTGCGTTCATAGAATCGCTGAGCTCACGAAGACCCTTGGCAGATCCCTTCTCGACACCTTTTAAACCAAATATTGCCTGAATGTGTGCCTGAAAATGTAAATCAAATCGATTTATGAGCAGATTGAAAGACTTTTTATAATTGTCATTTGAAGGTTCGAGCCACGCCGCCTAGACTACACCTTAAATATTGCAGCTTTTCAATGTCGCTTAGCTCGTCATCATTTCCAATAACCGCGGTGAACGTTGCGAGAAAGTCCGGCCACTCAGCATAAGATCCATGAAAACGAGCAATCTCCAGGTTGGGTAATCGAGGCTTCCGTGTCCGAAAAGAAAGATCAGAATGGTGGTTGATGTCTATAGATGTGGAGTTGACAGCTGTGCTACCCGACAATTGCAATTTGCGCTGGGCCGCTAAGCCTCTATTGAGCTTCGCCTTCACATCCATAAAAACCTCCGAAAATTCCCATCGCCTATCACTCGAAGTCTCCTTTAAATCCAGCCGTTCCAGCGATGTCTGTGCGGAGTCAAATGACGAATTTAAGGAATTGACCCAGTCCAATCGCGCGAGAACATCAGCTTCATCCAACTGATCTATAGACTCAGTTGTTAAATACAATTTCATCGCGTTTGTTTGCCGCAGAATTGATTGTACTTTGGCGCGAAAAAATTCTATTTAATTTGGCGCGTCATTTTGAGGCCGAACCGCGTTTTCTGGAGAAGCCATTTCTTAGTCGCACGCAAAAAAAAATAAAAGAAAAATGTCCGAACCGGTGAAAAGGAGTGAATAACCTTTTAACTTTTGCCGCGAAAAATGCGCGGCACCAAGCGTCGTCGAAAACGCAACGGAACTTTGTTGTTGTTGTTCCGCCTTATAACAGCGGATTTGAAATTATGTATATGTATGCACTATGCACTTTTAGAATAGTTAAATGTTATTCTCCTTTTGTTTATAATTTGCAGCACAACACTGTTTTGATTCTTTCAAAGCGCGAAATGTACGAAAAGATCAACCGCCTGCCGGCTTTTCACAGCGCGAAATGTAAAACTTAAACGGCCAGCTGTGTGCAGTTGTATGTAAGTCCGTGTGTTTGTGACCGAATGCCCGCAAACGACAGCGAAACCAAAATATATTGTTTAAACGATATTAAACAATAATAAAATCGAGTTGCAGACGGCAAATAAAACAGCGATCACGTCGGGGTCACCAAAATGTTTGGGGGAAGATAACAAAAATGCCACCCTTAAGTTATGTAATAATAACGCTTTTAATTTTATAAGTTTATGTACGTTTCGTGTTTATTCTGCCAGTCGAATCTGCACTGCTGCAGCCGAAAGCCTGGCTTCATATTTTAATTCGGGTTTTACAATGTAGTCGCTGAATAGGTAGCGCGACAGCTTAGCGAGATAAGGCAAATATAAAGAGGAGAGCGCAAGAGCGCTACAGGTTCAGCCATACACCTATGCGCACTAGACCAGGCGCTGGCGGGCTGCTCCGAACATACATTTTTTTTACTTGTGTTATAAACATACATGAGATGTAATGTTTAGAACGACTAAAAGTTTTTTTAAAATCATAATTGTACACAATTTCTCTCCATTCCCCATAGAATTCTAGTTGATATCGATCTTGGCAATTCATTAGTACAATACTAATTATAAACTTTGTGACTTTTCTGAAATAAAAGCGAAGTGCTTAAATCAAATTCATATGTATACACATACATAAATATAAATATAAGTCCATAAATCCTGAATGAAAACTTACATCATGATGATGTTTTTAGGGCTATTTGCCTAAGATTTTATAAAGGAACGCCCTTAATTTTAGAAAAATTTACCCTAGAAATTATGGTATTGAAGACAAAAATTGGGCGAATTTCTTGTTCTACCCTTGCAGAGGGTATTATAATTTCTGTCAAAAGTTTGCAACTCAGTGAAGGAGACATCTCCGACCCTATAAAGTATATATATTCTTGATAATTTTGTTTGTAGGCGACCTTTCATGTATATTTAAATTTTTTGAGTTTTTCCGGCTCGAGGTCAACAATTGAAAAAATTTTTAAAATAAAAGTTTTTAAATTTTATTTTTGTTCTTTCCAATATATTTCGGTTGCACTTCGGCAACCGTCTTGATCAGGATCGCGTCCTGAGTTGATATAAGCATGTCCGTCTGTCCGTCCGTCTGTCCGTCCGTCCGTCCGTCCGTCCGTCTGTCCGTCTGTCCGTCTGTCCGTCTGTCCGTCTGTCTGTCCGTCTGTCTGTCCGTCTGTCTGTCCGTCAGTCTGTTTCTACGCAAACTAGTCTCTCAGTTTTAAAGATATCGAATTGAAACTTTGCACACACCCTTCTTTCCTTCGCACGCAGTATATAAGTCGGAACGGCCGGGATCGGACGACTATATCATATAGCTGCCATAAAACTGACCGATCGGAAATGCCATAATTTTGGTGTTTGTAAAGTTAGAAAGTTGGGATTTTCTATGGGTTTTATATTTGGCCAATCAATCCGACCTACCAAATTTCATAAGGACCGGACGACTATATCCTATAGCCGCCATATAACTGATTAATCGGAAATGCCATAACTTTGGTGTTTGTTAAGTAAGGAACTTGGGATTTTCTATGGGTTTTATTTTTGGCCAATCAATCCGACCTACCTAATTTCATATGGATCGGCCGCCTATATTCTATAGCTGTCATATAACTGAACGATTGGAAATGCCATAACTTTGGTGTTTTTATATTGGTGTTTTTATATTATTTTGTATTCGTGCAAAAGTATGTAACAGGTAGAAGGAAGCGTTTCCGACCCTATAAATATATATATATATATATATTCTTGTTCAGGATCACTAGCCGAGTCGATCTAGCCATGTCCGTCTGTCCGCCTGTCTGTCCGTCTGTCTGCCCGTCTGTCTGTCCGACTGTCTGTCTGTCCGTGTGAACGCTGAGATCTTGGAAACTATAAAAGCTAGAAGATTGGCATTTTGCATGTAGATTTTAGGAGTTCCTACGCAGCGCAAGTTTGTTTCAAAATGGTGCCACGCCCCATCTGACGCCCCATCTGACGCCCCATCTGACGCCCCATCTGACGCCCCATCTGACGCCCCATCTGACGCCCCATCTGACGCCCCATCTGACGCCCCATCTGACGCCCCATCTGGCGCCCACAAGCCACAAGCTGTGGCCACAGTTTTGATGCTATTATGAAAATTTTAATTGATATGTATTTGTTTCGTCAATACCTATCGATTTGCCTAATAAAAGTTTGCCACGCCCACTCTAACGCCCAAAAACCTATTAAACGCTTAAGCCTGGCTAGCGCCTACATTTCCGCCTTTCATGTCCCGTGGTACCAATGTCTTGGGGTAGATGGCCAATACAATAGCGGCATCTAACGGATGACTTTGGAACAGCTGGCCAACGTGCTAATTCGAGCGGCGAAAAACATACAAGAAGGCATATTTAAATTAAGTTGTTTAGCTGAGTAACGGGTATCTAATAGTCGAGGCACTCGACTATAGCGTTCTCTCTTGTTAAAGTTAGGAAGTTTGGATTATTTATGAGTATTAAGAATGCATCATATGAATAATTTTGGAGAATATAATTTACAGAGTATTCTGCAAGGGTATATCAACTTCGGCTCCGCACGAAGTTAGCTTTCCTTTCTTGTTTTTTTTTTAACTTTGCTTTTATTTATTGAATCTTCTCTTTATTTTGAGACTAACAATGAGTTTACGAATCTTAACATTAAAATGTAACTAACAGTATAATAAGACTGCATTCTGGTTGCGCGTCCCTCAAGTCGGTCGCTGGGTGGGTAAGTCATTGCGACGAAGGCGTGATTGGTTGATCAACATTGTAAGACCTCTCGCCAGGTGGTTAGGGTGCAACGATAGCTTGGTAAAGTACTTTTCCTTCTGTTCTGCGATCACTTCTTTGACTGGTAGAATGTTTAAGTCGCGATGTATATTTTCGTTGCGAACGTACCACGGTGCCCCGGTGATTGTTCTCAAGATCTTCGACTGAGCTCGCTGGACTATGTCAATATTGCTATTGCTGGCATTCCCCCATAACTGAGAGCCGTACATCCATATAGGTTTTAGTACCTAGTTATACAGAAGGACTTTATATTCAAGACTAAGAGCCAAGAGCGTTGATGAGCCAATGAAGGCTACTGGCTTTTAGCTTTAGGTGTGTTCTTTTGGCTTCAATGTGCCGGCGCCATGTGAGTCTTCTGTCGAGATGTACTCCTAGGTATGTCACTTCGTTTGCTTGCGGGAGTAGAGTATGGTTTAACATGAGCGGCGGGCCGTTTTGCCTATTCAGGGTGAACGTAACGTGCTTGCATTTTCGTTCGTTCACTTTAATTCGCCAATCTGATAGCCACTTTTCAACATCGACTAGATGAAGAGCTAGCTGCGCAGTTGCTTGCCTAGGGCATTTTGAGCGGCTGAGAATGGCTGTATCATCAGAAAACGTAGATATTGTTAGTCGTGTGCTTGTTGGGATCTCTGCTGTGTAGAGGACATATGATGTTGGCCCAAGCACGCTTCCTTGAGGAACTCCAGCTCCAATTATATAAGTGTTGCATCTCACAGCAAATTTTCTGTCGTAGAGGTAGTAGAATAAACATTACAGGCGACTGATCAGATGATCAGGCCGGAATAGGCCAACTATATCCTACAGCTGCCATATAACTGATTGATCGGAAATGCCATAATTTTGGTGTTTGTAAAGTTAGAAAGTTGGGATTTTCTATGGGTTTTATATTTGGCCAACCAATCCGACCTACCAAATTTCATAAGGACCGGACGACTATATCCTATAGCCGCCATATACCTGATGAATCGGAAATGCCATAACATTGGTGTTTCTTAAGATAGGGATTTTCTATGGGTTTTATTTTTGGCCAATCAATCCGACCTACCTAATTTCATAA
This sequence comes from Drosophila prolongata, assembly GCA_036346975.1. Taxonomy (NCBI): domain Eukaryota; kingdom Metazoa; phylum Arthropoda; class Insecta; order Diptera; family Drosophilidae; genus Drosophila; species Drosophila prolongata. The sequence goes on along the minus strand of JAYMZC010000387.1, from coordinate 17,849,242 downwards.
GGATCGGCCCGACCATATTATATAGCTGCCAAATAACTGAGCGATTGGAAATGCCATAACTTTGGTGTTTTTATACCCGTTACTCGTAGAGTAAAAGGGTATATTGTATTCGTGCAAAAGTATGTAACAGGTAGAAGGAAGCGTTTCCGACCCTATAAAGTATATATATTCTTGTTCAGGATCACTAGCCGAGTCGATCTAGCCATGTCCGTCTGTCTGTCCGTCTGTCTTTCCGTCTGTCTGTCCGTCTGTCTGCCCGTCTGTCTCTCCGTCTGTCTGTCTGTCCGTCTGTCTGTCCGTCTGTCTGTCCGTCTGTCTGTCCGTCTGTCTGTCTGTCCGTCTGTCTGTCCGTCTGTCTGTTTCTACGCAAACTACTCTCTCAGTTTTAAAGATATCGAATTGAAACCTTTGCACATATATATGTCGGAACGGCCGGGATCGGCGGACTATATCCTATAGCTGCCATATAACTGATTGATCGGAAATGCCATAACTGTGGTGTTTGTTAAGTAAGGAAGTTGTGATTTTCTATGGGTTTTATTTTTGGCCAATCAATCCGACCTATTAAATTTCTTAAGGATCGGCCGACTATATCCTATAGCTGCCATATAACTGATTGATCGGAAATGCCATAACTGCCAAATGGCTACACAGCTGCTCGGAGTCGATGACAATGCCAGTAAATGAATTGCTTTATGAAATGGAAAACATTTTTGATAATCGTGAGTCTCAACTTGGATTGAAACCTAAGTTTGAAAAGAAAATTTGGCAAAGTGATAAATCATTTTAAGAATATTTCGACGAAAAACTAATATCAAATATAATAAATATAAGTCAAGAAGAACTACAACTACAGAACTACTTATACAAGCATAAACTGTCGTTGCATGCAGACGTGTATTTATTGTACTCCGGGAAAAAGTATTGACCGCATTCTTAAACGTAGCGAGCGAGAGAGCGCGTTCTTGCTCCCCCTCGCTACCATCGACGTCTCTGCTGCCAAAGAGCGCTGAATGTGCTCCAATGCAGGTATGCAATAACCTAAGCTCATCAACAGTAACTAGCACCGCAATTTCTTTAACAACGTCAACTGTAACTACAACAACAACTGCAACCGTAACGACTGCGCGTTTAATGACATCATCTAGCAGCACAAATATTAATACTGCGCTGCGCGAAAAACAGAACAAAAACAGTGAATGTGCTAAGCCGGCTGTGCAGACTGGTTTGGATCGCTACATCCAAATCAAAAGGAAGCTGAGCCCTCTAAATTCCCAACACAAAATAACCCATAACAATGCCAGCCTAGCTGGAATAGAAACGCCCATGAACTCAAACCGATTTAAAATCTTGGAAGACGCCTATGATGTTGAGGCGGCCGAATCTAATGAAGTCGAGAAAAGGAAGCCAAAACCTCCACCTATTTATATTCGAGAAAAAAGTTCCAATGTTCTCATCAACAAAATGATCGAGCTTATTGGAAAAGATAACTTCCACATAATACCTCTAGTAAAGGGCAACATCCAAGAGACAAAGGTTCAAAAGTCCGAAGATAATTACAGAGTATTATCGAAATATCTTACCGAGAATAAAAAAAACTTTTACACGTATCAGCTAAATAGTAGCAAGGGCCTGCAAGTCGTACTTAAGGCCATAGAGCCCGACGTAACGCCTGCAGAGATAACAACGGCGCTTTAAGAAAAGGGATTTAGCGCTAAGACAGTCTTTAATATTTATAACAGGGATAGAAAGCCGCAGTCACTCTTTAAGGTTGAGCTCGAACCAGAAAATAAGACCCTAAAGAAATACAAAGTGCACCACATTTACAATCTTCATTTCCTGCTGCACCGCAAAATTACAGTTGAGGAACCGCACAAACGCAATGGCCCGGTACAATGTGCGAACTGCCAAGAATATGGCCATACAAGGACATACTGTAAACTGCGCCCGGTGTGTGTAGTTTGTGGAGATTGTAGTATGCACATATATTGAATACCCACTGTACCAAGAGTACTTAAGGGGTACACACTGTAACACTTTGTTGCAGTGTTTACATAATCAAAGCTCCGGTCACAAGGCCAAGTGGCCGTAATATGAACCGATCGGTATGCCTCGGTCCGTTCACAGAAAGTGCAAGTGTCAACATACTGTCACATTCGCGGACCTCGCAACCGAACTTATGTATGTGCATATACCCTCGCGCTCAAGCTTAAGAGAGCATAGCCATATAAATAATATATACATAGCCGTCTCTCTGCTGCCGAATTGTGGGCAGCGCGGCTATAAGACTTAGCCTTATGCAGACCTTAAGAAAGAATGTAAAAGAACACATTGATTTAACAATCGGAAGCGGCACCATTGCCTGCTCCGACAAATAAAGATACTGAATACCAATACAACTTGTAAATTCTAAATTAATATCAATACATGGCGACCGTGACTGGACCAAGGACCAGGATCCAAAGATTGCAGGACTAATGGAGGAGACTTAAACATTTTTAAAGGCACTGATATGGATTACACGGACTGGAGAAGGAATTAAATAAAAAAAAATAATCTGAGTGAGTAGAGTGCGGAATGGGAAAACGCGGAGGCGTAAAGTGCAAATTAAATAAAAGAATAGCACACATTCAGTGGCTATTGTTTACCAAAACGCCGCCTCCCGCTTGGTCAACTGCACTAAAGTTGCAGGCTGAGCTTGATTTTTTAAAATCAAGTCTCGAAAATAGACAACCCACAACCGCAGCTCACTCAGTTAAAATATAAATAATAAAAGAAAAAATAATATCCAAGCCTCCATCCCCCAAGCCATTACCAAGAAGACCGGACAACTGCCCAAACGATTGCCCCGGACCGCTGGAGAGCGTCACCTGCAGATACACATGCCATCGGAAAAATTAGACTGTGCAACCAGCAGCGGTGCCCCAACATATAAGGAAGAGCCTGTGCAGCCAGCACCGGTAGCTCAAAGAAGCTGGGTCGACAAAAATAAAATTTTCGAAAATGGAATAGCTTAATCGTTTGCCCATTTTTTGCTCCATGTTTGCCCACTTTTTAATTTTTTTTGCCCACCTTTAGTTTTGAAAAGATGGAATCTTAGAAAATTTTCAAACATTTTCGAAAACATAAAAGTTGACTTTTTTCAAATTTTTTTTTTTTAATCGCAAGAGAATCGTTTGCCCACGTTTGCCCATCTTTTAGAATTTTGAAAATATTTATACTTTTGAAAATATTCGACTTTTAAGTTTTGATCATATTTACCTGCAGAAAAAATTGTTTGCCCACCCCTTAAAAATCGTTTTTTCGAAAAAATAAAATATGCCCATGTTTGCCCATCTCCTGAAATTTAAGAATTTAAAAAAATTATCGTTTGCCCACCTCTTAAAATAGTTAATTTTGACAAAAACGTTTGCCGACGGCTTAAACACGAGATTTTTTACACAAAACGTTTGCCCACCCTTAAAAATCGTTTTTTCGAAAAAATAAAAAATGACCATGTTTGCCCATCTCCTGAAATTTAAGAATTTAAAAAAATTATCGTTTGCCCACCTCTTAAAAATAGTTAATTTTGACAAAAACGTTTGCCGACGGCTTAAACACGAGATTTTTAACAAAAAACGTTTGCCCACCCCTTAAATATCGTTTTTTCGAAAAAATAAAAAATGACCATGTTTGCCCATCTCCTGAAATTTAAGAATTTAAAAAAATTATCGTTTGCCCACCTCTTAAAAATAGTTAATTTTGACAAAAACGTTTGCCGACGGCTTAAACACGAGATTTTTAACAAAAAACGTTTGCCCACCACTTAAATATCGTTTTTTCGAAAAAATAAAAAATGACCATGTTTGGCCATCTTCCTGAAATTTAAGAATTTAAAAAAATTATCGTTTGCCCACCTCTTAAAAATAGTTAATTTTGACAAAAAACGTTTGCCAACGGCTTAAACACGAGATTTTTAAGAAAAAACGTTTGCCCACCCCTTAAAAATCGTTTTTTCGAAAAAATAAAAAATGACCATGTTTGCCCATCTCCTGAAATTTAAGAATTTAAAAAAATTATCGTTTGCCCACCTCCTAAAAATAGTTAATTTTAAGAAAAAACGTTTGCCGACGGCTTAAACACGAGATTTTTAACAAAAAACGTTTGCCCACCCCTTAAAAATCGTTTTTTCGAAAAAATAAAAAATGACCATGTTTGCCCATCTCCTGAAATTTAAGAATTTAAAAAAATTATCGTTTGCCCACCTCTTAAAAATAGTTAATTTTGACAAAAACGTTTGCCGACGGCTTAAACACGAGATTTTTAACAAAAAACGTTTGCCCACCCCTTAAAAATCGTTTTTTCGAAAAAATAAAAAATGACCATGTTTGCCCATCTCCTGAAATTTAAGAATTTAAAAAAATTATCGTTTGCCCACCTCTTAAAAATAGTTAATTTTGACAAAAACGTTTGCCGACGGCTTAAACACGAGATTTTTAACAAAAAACGTTTGCCCACCCCTTAAAAATCGTTTTTTCGAAAAAATAAAAAATGACCATGTTTGCCCATCTCCTGAAATTTAAGAATTTAAAAAAATTATCGTTTGCCCACCTCTTAAAAATAGTTAATTTTGACAAAAACGTTTGCCGACGGCTTAAACACGAGATTTTTAACAAAAAACGTTTGCCCACCCCTTAAAAATCGTTTTTTTTCGAAAAAATAAAATATGACCATGTTTGCCCATCTCCTGAAATTTAAGAATTTAAAAAAATTATCGTTTGCCCACCTCTTAAAAATAGTTAATTTTGACAAAAACGTTTGCCGACGGCTTAAACACGAGATTTTTAACAAAAAACGTTTGCCCACCCCTTAAAAATCGTTTTTTCGAAAAAATAAAAAATGACCATGTTTGCCCATCTACTGAAATTTAAGAATTTAAAAAAAATATCGTTTGCCCACCTCTTAAAAATAGTTAATTTTAGACAAAACGTTTGCCGACGGCTTAAACACGAGATTTTTAACAAAAAACGTTTGCCCACCCCTTAAAAATCGTTTTTTCGAAAAATAAAAAATGACCATGTTTGCCCATCTCCTGAAATTTAAGAATTTAAAAAAATTATCGTTTGCCCACCTCTTAAAAATAGTTAATTTTGACAAAACGTTTGCCGACGGCTACTTCTTAAACACGAGATTTTTAACAAAAAACGTTTGCCCACCCCTTAAAAATCGTTTTTTTCGAAAAATAAAAATATGACCATGTTTGCCCATCTCCTGAAATTTAAGAATTTAAAAAAATTATCGTTTGCCCACCTCTTAAAAATAGTTAATTTTGACAAAAACGTTTGCCGACGGCTTAAACACGAGATTTTTAACAAAAACGT